>JANHZT010002197.1:423521-434391 GCA_032468215.1 Stegonotus admiraltiensis | reverse complement strand
AGCCTTCATACTTCTGTATATTTATACAAAGTCAGCTTATTGCCCCCCACAATCTGGGTCCTCATTTCACCCACCTTCGAAAGGATGGTAGGCTGAGTCGACCTTGAGCCTGGTGAGATTTGAACTTGCAGTTAATGATAGCAGTTAATGATAGGAGCTCTGGCATGGGTGTATATGATTACTGTGAAGATTGTATTGGACCTCAACATGCTTTGTTGTTCCTTATTTCTCCCGAACAGAGCTGGTACACAAGTAGGGCATTTTCCTGGATTTATGGCTGCTGGGCAAGTAATAAGCGGAGACATGTCCAACAAGGCTGTCACACAACTGGAGTGCCAAATGTGACCCTTTGTGAGTCAGAGTCATGGTTGCACAAGGCCTTCTCATCATCCAATTGGACCATTTCAATGGTTTTATATAAACCATTGCAGATCATCTGAAACTGGCTGAACCTGAAGCAGTAGTTGTAATTGTTGCCATTAGGTCGATTCAGATAATTCTTCTGCTCTAGAGACTGCAGTAGCTGCCAATAAGCTTCTAGATGCAATTCATGGTACTGGTTATCACATAAATCTTTCTTGGATCAGGATATGGGTTATCTGAGAGACTGCATACTCCAAAGTGAATCTGCCTATCTGGTAAGATATGGATTCTGCTGAGGTTTTCTGTTTCAAAAATAGTTCCATCTAAAGTGACTATTAGCAGATTTTAGATTTTCTCAATGGTGGCACCCCTTTTATGGGGAAAAAAATGTACTTGCCTGATGTACAGAAACATTAGTTTATGTAAATAAGTAAAGAATAAACATTTGGGAAGTTAAATTTTGGTATCTGCATCTGTTTGTAACTTCCATTATAATTTATATTTTTTATTGTCAGGTTGCTTTTAATCCTCTGTTATGTCTGCTTATGCTACTCTCGACCACTGGGAGTAGACTGCCATAAAATGTTAGAAATAAATAAAAGATAAATAAAACTGTGCATCTGCAAAGTATGCTTGCTTAACATGTTGTATATTTGTTAGTTTGTATATTTAATTATCTTAGTTCACCTGGAGCTACAATATGCAGTGAATATATTTAAACAGATGACATGACACCAGTTTTTGTTTAAATATTAGCTTGTAACAAAGAAAGCATGAATAAGCATAAAACAGCCTAGTGTGTGCTGTAACTTTGAGGAAACAGATGTTATGTGTTTATTTTATTTATTTCCACTTATAGCCCGCACTTTATCAACAATATGCCACATAGGGAAATAGTAAAACAAATCAATGTTGAACCTCCTAGTTGCTCAGACTCTTTTTCAAAATGTGGCATACACTGAAAGTGAAAGAAGTTGGGTATATTCAGTAAACATTCTTTCCTCCTTGGATCAATCTCTCAGTATATGTTTTCTTGTACACCAGGGACCTTATATTTGATTAATCTCATACCGGTAGTAGTCCAGGCAATCCTTAACTGTCACTGAGGTCTTCAACTGCCAACTGTGTAGGCTTTGCTTTCTTGGGATGGGCTGAGTATGCCCCATACCAGCTATCGTTCCTCAGCTATGTGGCATGGTTCCTGAAAATTCCTTCTTTCAGGAAAGAAAAAATTCTGATAATGGAACCAGAACTGTTCACTGTTTCTATGAAACTAAGTGCTTTCTTGTTCTAAATAAATTTATTTATTGGATTTGTACCAATAAATAAGCTTTTTTCAACCAATTTTATCGTGTTGAAACGTTTTTTGTCCTTGTTCTAAACGTTTGACCTTATATCCTTAGCAATTATATTTAATAGCAATCTTAGGGTCCAATGCTCACATTTAGCTTCACACTATGTTTTTGCATAAATTAATTGAAACATATTCAAGAACCTATTAATTTGTATCCTTCAGTTCAATCTCCAAGCACAGCATGGAGCCTTTCCTAGGTATTTTCATCACTCCCTCACAAAACCTGTGAAGCCCGAGCCATTGAAAATCTTATATTTTAAGCTCTTGACATTAAAATCAGTCTTCTTGGAGACAATTACCTTGGTGTGATGAGCATGCAAACCTTCTGCCTCTCTACAAACTGAATTATTCATTGGTCTTACTACATAAACACAAGTTTGAATTAAGGCCAGTTACCACCATTCTCACAAAGGCTGTGTCAGCATTCTGAAAATCTTTTGTAATATCTATAATTTATCCAATATCTGTGGTCCCCTAGAATTTTCTTTACATAAATTGTATTGTCAAAGAGCCCTTTTTTTATTACAACTGTGCAAAAGTCATGAGTATCCTAAGATGAATGAGGAAGGGGCTGCCAGTTTCATTTCCTCATAATGAAAAACAAATCACTTCCATTGTTGTTGGCTTTTTGTCTGTAGCCAACAAAGATTCACTATCTTAGATAAAGTCTTATTCTATCACAATGTTGTGGTCCACTGGCAGCCTGCAGACCTGGCAGCAGAGTCTGACAATGAGGAGATTGGGGAGGAACATGGCCAGTCCTGGAGTCTGGGAAAGGCTCAGATGAGGGGTCTGCATCGGAGGCAGAGAGGGGGCCAGGGCCATCTGGGAGTTATGTGCTGCCTCTGGACATCAGTGAGGCAGAGTGCATGCATGTGCAGAGCTGCCAGAAGGCAAGAACAATTAAAACAAAAGGGATGACTGGGAGTAGGGCTTGGAGATGATTGGCCCCTCCCATAAGACATAAAGGAAGAGCAAAGGCACATGAGCCTTTGCAGGAAGCAACTTTGTTCGTTCTGGTCGGTTTAAATTCTGAAGCTCTGTTTTGACTCTGTGCTCCATGTGGCCTTGCAAAGCTAATTGCCAATTAGGTCTTTGGCAGCGTGTCAAGGGAGATAAAGGTGGGTGCTTATCAGCCTTATCCCGAAGGACTATGACAAACTTCTATCGGACTCTTTACAAATTATTTGTGATTCATTAAGGGCTGTGAATGGACATAATTCGCAGCCGTTGAAATAGAAAGGGCTTTTGGGACTAATAGTATGCTTTTTACTGTCTCAGGAAGCCTAGGTCAGAACACACAGCCACTGCCACTTCAGCTTTCTTCTTTGCTTATGTATCTTTTTCTGATCTTTGAAGACCTCCCATTTAGGCTCAGCCCTTGACATTTATAAAATGTGTGTGGATGTCAAATATTAAGGCCCTATACATTTTGGCAAAAAACCTTAAACGTGGTACCTGCTTTCATGTCCTTTTAGGCAACCTTGCTACTCACATATGAATATAATACATATAGACTATGAAGAACAAATTACATAATTGTGTAACTAGCTTAAGTAGGTTATTTGTGCATTCACACTACTCAGCCATACCTTTCATAAGTAGTTTATTTCACAGATATTTAGTGGTTTTCATAGGTTGCTTAGGCAGTTTTGGAAATTGAGAATACATGATGAACTTTGCCAAGGAACAAAGCACTATAGCTCCTGTCAAAAATTCTTCAGAACATTCCAATGTGGCTTCTGTGTAACGACCTTATCCACATATGTGAATACTTGGACGACAACTCAAGGAAACTTCATTACAAGTAATCATCTTTTCTTATCTGAAGTACTGTACAGATTTAGTAATCTATAGAGCTGACATTCTACAGCAGAAAAGAAATATATACTTTGAACTATCTTTAGCTGTAATAAAAACACAAGAAATTCCATTTCAACACAAAACAGGCAGTTTTAAGCAGCCAAGATCTATTCAATAAATTGTTATGCATCCAGCATTAGTAACGTAATATGGTTATTTGAAGAAAAAAAAACCCTATCAAACTCACCATAATGAATACTGTGGGAGACATCCTTTTAGACAGATAGGTGGAGAACTGACTAGCAAATGACAGAAAGCAAATACTGTGTTCTCCAAAGATGCAGATACAGCAATATTCTGGAGTTTATTGTCCCCAGTCCTTGTATACCCAGGAACAATGGTTGAAAACAAAAAGAATCTCCAAACCAAAAACTCAAGCTAACATAAAATAAAAGGTACAACTAAGAAGGTAGCTTATGTGAAACTTATTCTGCCATACACACAGACCTTCCAACCTCAGTTGTGGGTGTAAGCAACACTTAGCAATAGCAATAGCAACAGCATTTACACTTATATACTGCTTCATAGTGCTTTATAGCCCTCTCTAAGATGTTTACAGAGTCCACATATTGCCCCCAACAATGTGGGTCCTCATTTTACTGACCTCGGAAAGATGGAAGGCTGAGTCAACCTTGAGCTGGTGAAGATTAAACTCCTGGCGGTGAGCAGTGAGTTAGCCTGCAATACTGCATTCTAACCACTGGGCCACCATGGCCCCTTACTTACTGTATATAGTCTCTAGTTCACTTCCTTTTCTCTGAGGAAGTGGTTCCAAGTTGAGGATAATGTGGGTAATGAGTTGAACCTAGGGCACGTAGCAGAGAAGAGAGGAAGACTTTGTATAGAAAGGGCTTTTTCTGCAGCCTTTTCATTATCATCTTCTGGTGTCTTCCTTCAGACGACTTCTCCAATTTCCCCTAACTTCCCTCTTGCTCTTTTTTAGAGCAGCCTTTAGGCTCAAACAGACACTAAGTCTGCTGAAACTCACAGTCTGCTGTGGTGACTTACTCAAAAGGAGGCTGATGTTTGGCTGCCCAACAACTAACTATGTGGAATATTTATTGTGCGTCAGATTTTATGTTGCTCTGTATTGCAAATTTTTCTGCTTGGAATAAAAAATACATTGATATAAAATTTACAAGGCTTAAAGAAAGATAAGAAATCAGCTTCTTCTGTTGAGGGTAGAGTTATCTATTTTAATATTACTGTATAGATATGTCAAAGTTTCATTCCAATTGTTGAACACATTTATAATATTCACTGTAATAAAAATCAACAAAAACAGAACAATAGGATCTTGTAGCTCAATAGTGGATTAGTTGTTCATAATAGAAACTAATGTTTTTGCCACTTATTGACTGATCCATCCATGAGGAATATAATCAATAGCATTTTCCTATACAAGTTAATGACAAGAAGTCTTGCCAAGATTTGCAGCCAAACAGTAATTAGTTGTGATTTCTCTTGGTAAATTAAATCTAAATTGAAGGCTTCCCAGACATGACCCAAATTTCAAGGATAAACATAAGGAAAACTGCTGTGTGGAACATCTAAAAATATAGAAGGCTCTTGGGCTCTTGGTTCTTTAGTGTCAGATCTTCTGGACGTGCCTTGTAAAACAATTGCTGTGCAGATACAAGGAGATGGATATTTTCATTTATTCATACAGGGCCTGATGTGGAATGCAGCTGCTTAGAAAGGGCAGAAAACTATCCTTGTCAAAACCACCTCTTAACAGAGCTCCATTTGCTGCTAAAATTGGGCTCCCATTTTCTTCTATGTATTCCTTAGGGCAGGTTGGGGCATAAATACCCAAATGGGTCAAAATTATATTGCAGCTCCTGAAATTGTTGACACTTTTGTGATTAATATTCATTTGCTTGCATCCAGGTTTGCTGTGCAAAGTGTGCAATCACATTTATTAATTAATGCATACATTAATTAAATATTTAATTATTTTATTTACTGATTAAATACATTTAATTAATTTCAGTTCCTGGTACATTCATTTCAGGGTAATCCCTTATACACCCTTATGATTCTGTGAGCAAGTCTCAGAAATAATGTGCAGGACAGATGAACTACCATTTAGAAGAAGCTTACATGGATAGTTGCTGTATCACCTAGGCATTTGGTTAAACATTGAAATACTAAGAATTCATGGGACCTAATACTTGTTTTTGTTAAATTCTTTCAGACATTTACCTGAATGGAACAGCACAGATATAGATTATTTACATAACGTCTATTGCATGTGTAGAGGGGCAATAGACCTGCCTGTACACCACAGGCATTAGCTTTGGTGATAAATGCCTAGTTCTTCCTTGAGAGGATTATTAAAAGAGTTCTCTAGAGGACAAAAATGGTGGAAGGCACACATTTAATAGTTCAGGTACAAAGAGTCAGATTGTGCCAGTTGGCAAAAGTTAGCAGGAAGCTGTCACAATAAATGGCAGCAGCTGCTCATAGTTCTAAAGAGTATGTCCCAGTCAGAACTGAAAACTGATGGCATCTACATTAATACTACCTTAATAGTCCATCTGCTACTCCATAGGGTCCCTAGCTGCTGTATGGAGTCACAGGCATTTGACAGGCAGTCTCTGTATGCCAGACGAGCATTGTGCCAAATGTTTGAGGCTGCCTTGTATCATTCTGTTCTGTCAAACTTTCCCTACTCGTATATCAGGTAAGGAGTTATGAGGGTTTTTACAAAAAAAAAAAGAAAGAAAAAAAAAGCTATGCATCATTGCTTTTAGCATCAGGGCAGCCAGGAGTTTGGAAGGAAAATTGTTTTGGTTACTCCCATCTCTTTTTATTGACAAGACACAGAAAATAACATTGGCTTCCTGTTAGCTTTTAGTGGCTGTGTTAACAAAGGATAGAGAGAAGCTTTGCAGCAGCATCAATCACTGGTTCAACTTTGCATTTCATAAACCACTCTCCTATTATTTCAGGTAGCAATGAAAGCACATCCAAAAATCATAGTAAACACAGGAAAAAAAATTAACCAATATACAAACAGAAAGAGGTTGTTTTAATATTCACTACTCAACTATATGCCAGCCTTGTTATATATCATTTCATGAACATTTGTACATACTGTATCTTTAGAACTTTTTGCAACTCTGTTGGAATGAACACTGCCACATCTTTAGAAGCACAAAAAATAAGAGCACATAGAAAAGCTAAGGAGCGTTTAAAGCATTCAGAAATGCCAGAATGTGAAAATTCTTTCAAAAGACTGAACATTATAATTCTTCATGATACATTATTAGTGCATTGTGGTATAAATTCTTATGTAAATAAAAAGAGTCCACTGTATCAAAACTTTATTACTGTATCATTATTATTATTATATACAGCCAATCCACTGTGCTTTTCTGCTGGAAACAACCTGGAGTGATGTAGTGATCTATTCTGTAAAACAAAACAGTATTAGGGGTTTTGCTATCTAGCGTAGGAAACTATTTACTTCACTATGTTGTACTTCCATATTTGCAAAGCAAATAAATATAAATATAAATCTTCAGTTCTCCCTCATCCCAGACAACAAAGATCTATACCTCTGGACATTTATTCATCCCATTGAAAGGGAGAAGTGCTTAAACATCATATTTGCTTGAAGTAATTCCAAGAAAATTGAGTTATGCTTATTCTGAAGCCTCATCTGTACTAATACCACCACAAGAAATCTGGAGCATTGATGATCCTAAGTATTTACAGTATGTAGAATTTCTTTTTTATTTTGCTGAGAGGTTTGTCTCCCAAAAACACTTCCACTGTAATCTAGAAATAATTGTATTTCAAGGATGGCTGCTTCTAAATATAGTGTTTGCAATGGCTTTCCTATTCAGGGTAATAGTAGAAATGGATTCACATGTAAACTTATATAGACATGCTTGTTCCTTTGAAATGAATGCTGAAGCAATCTTTTATTATTTTTTTATTGCTATTAATATTCCTTGTGTTTTGTTAGTGAATTTAATTTAGAAGAGTATATTCTAATCTGGTTGGTTTACAATAAATATTTACTGATCAGAGGATTTGACAACCATTAGTTTACTTATGGAGGTTTGAGTGAAAGTTGACTACTTCAAAAAGAAATTTGGGGTGCCATTAAATTGTTGTATATTTATCATGGAGAAAGATTCATTCTTTCTTCTGCCTGGCTTTGGGAACTAGGGATCATGTGTCTTCTGACTTTGATGAGTTGTTATTTCCTGTTATTTCCTGTTCTACCAGCAAATGAAATGGTTTGGCTAATTCATTTTGTAGCAGTAGTTTAGCTCTTTCAAGTTACTCAGGAAATATTCTTAACTTCCTAGGAGAGTTTAACAAATAGATATTAGAAGTTAACAACATTATAATTTACTAATGTGTTTATATCTACTTGAACAATAAATTACAGAAAAGCTGTACTAGCCTTTTAATTACTAGTGACCTTTAGTATATTTTAGTATAGATTTAATTCCAATTATAAAGCTGGAGCAACTTCACCACCATCTGATTCAATTCACTTAGTGATCCCATGAGAGTACAACAAAACTCCAAAGGTTCTCGGGGGTGTCACTATTTGTTGAGTACAGAATCTAATTTTCTATTGGAGTTGTGAGATAATTTCACTTTATTGTCATAAACACAATGAATATTCGTTAAATGGACATTAATGCACAATTCTATGGTTTCACCCCCCTCCCCCCAAAGAAAGGGCTCTGCTTTCTTTGAAATCTTCTGAAAATAGTCTGGTGAATATGTTTGTGATTTTAAACTAAGAGTTCACCTCACCATTCTTTTCATGTTCTGAAGTTTTCTTTTCAAGGTAGAAGTGCCATAATAGAAGAGAGATTTCTTGATGGTTTTCCAAAATAACATAAACATTATATCACGTGAGAATTCTAGATAAAATTAGTAAGCAACTTGAAAGCAGTAAAGCAACTTGCTGGTGGCATTACTATGGAGAAAATAAATCTGTAAAATATTTTTAAATGAAAACATTGCCTTTTTATTTACCCTTTCAAAGGCTTTTTAATTACACCCCCCAAACAAACAAACATATACTTCCTTTATTAATCTATGCTAGTCTGTATAGTATGGACTGTGTTAAAAAGGAACATTTAACAAAGGCTTCATGGTAGTTTTTTTAACTTTGTTCTCACACTGAAGTGACTGGATGTACAACATGCAAATGTTATATCTCCTGATGAATCTAAAATTAACATGAGCCACTACTGTCGTTGACTGACACCTTTTGGATCTTTTCAAGCTTCTGCAAACTACTGTGTGTAGGCACTTCTAAAGAAATTGTCACTCATTTTAGCCACTCAATCAGCATTTGTCACATTTTTGCATACTTTTATGAAAAACCCAACCTGGCACACCAGATGTGGCAAATTTATGGAAATGTAATGTTTTCATGCTGAAATGCCTTATGCAACAGAAGAGGGCAGTGCGTAATAAGCTTGGTTTGAAGCACTGTGTATCAGACTGTTATAAAACCTTCTCCTTCGATAACCCTCTGTCTTTTGAAACAATCGGCCATAACAAGTTCATCCATATTGTTTCTCTTTGGAGGCTTGATAAATAGCTAGCTCACTTAAAATATTGCAAATCATACCCCCTTTTGTCACTTTCTCTGACAGATAATGTAGGATCAATACATGCAACAGTATTTAGAGCATACCTAGAACAGGTTATCAATGAAATGAATGCTATCAAGATTTGCTTGTAGTCCCTGAAGTCAGCATAAGACAAATCCCACTTATTTCAACCTCTGTATCTCTGGCTGATTTGTCTGTTCCCCAAGTAAACAAAAGTATTATATTGGTATATAATTTTTAAACTATTTTTTTATCCTACCTTTATTATTTTTATAAATAACTCAACCTAACACCTTTTCTTCCTCCTTCCTCCAACCCCTCCCCCAACAACCCAGTAAGGTGAGTTGATTGGTCAAAGTCACCCATCTGGTTTTCCTGTCTAAAACATATTATTCTGGTTTCTAGCCTTGTGACTTAACTACTAGACCAGTGGTAGGCAAACTTGGCTCTTTCACACCCTGTGGACTTCAACTTCCAGAATTCCTAAGACAGCGAAGCGAAGCTATCTTAGGAATTTTGGGAGTTGAAGTCCACAGGGTGTGAAAGAGCCACGTTTGCCTACTACTGTACTAGACCAAACTAGCTCTCTATTTTCTTTTCCATTCCCCCCCACCCCAAATCTTCATATTTCTTCT
Organism: Stegonotus admiraltiensis; assembly: GCA_032468215.1. Taxonomy (NCBI): domain Eukaryota; kingdom Metazoa; phylum Chordata; class Lepidosauria; order Squamata; family Colubridae; genus Stegonotus; species Stegonotus admiraltiensis. Next base: position 424,579 of record JANHZT010002197.1, on the reverse strand, counting down.
ATGATTCTTTTTTTCTGTTACTGGGTTAATGTGTCAAGATAAATAGAACAATACAGTCTTCATATCAAGAAGTTATCTTAGTACTATTCTCTCATTTCCTGTAAAAAATTTCCTCCTTAGTTGCTCGGGAACATGCTGCCAGTCTAACTAAAAACTGGAGAGGGAGAAGGAAAGGAAAGAAAAAGACTGAAAATAGCTAGGGAGAAGAGTTGGTGAGTGGAGTTGTGCGAATGTGTGGAGCAGTTGCTAGTTCCTCATCAGGGAGGAGAAGAACAATCCACAGATGACTATCCTGGAAAAAGGGAAGACCTGGAGAGATGACATTTTCATGCAAGGCCCAAAATGAGAAGGAAGAGATTGTCTATTATTGCCAAAGTCCTGGTAGGAGGTCCTTCCAGCAACAGAGAGGTAATAGGTGTTCAGCTAACAGGTTCAGGAGAAGGTCAAATTGTGATGGGATCATTACAGTAAATCCAGCTGATCCCTTTGCCTTGATAAGCCCAGAAATGCAGGAGAGGGACATGGAGTGAAAGAGGTAAGAAGCAAAATTGTTATGTTATCCATCAGGAGCCTCCATTTTCACTGCCGCCGCCCCCACACAGGCACTCGGACATCATGACACCATTGCAGTACCTCCACCCACAGGGCACTAGGTACATAGACTCTTGATCCATTATTATTATTATTATTATTATTATTATTATTATTATTATTATTATTATTATTAAAGTTTTATTACACATTAAAGTTTTATTACTCCATTTTATGAATTCTAGTCAGTTTTTGTTTTTTGACCCTCTTTTCTGTTCCAACCATTGATAAAATTTGTTCCATATCTCATGGTATTCTGACTCGCCTTTATTTTTCAATTCCAAGGTTAATTTATCCATTTCCGCACGTCAAATTTTTTTGGGTCACTTCATCTTCTAGAGGAATTTCCTTATTTTTCCAATTTTGGGCAAAATTCATTCTTTCTCCTGCTATAATAATAATAATAATAATAATAATAATAATAATAATAATTTTATTTGTATACCGCCCTTCTCCCGAAGGACCCA
>JANHZT010002197.1:361837-378587 GCA_032468215.1 Stegonotus admiraltiensis | reverse complement strand
CTTAACGCATTGTAAGCCGCCCTGAGTCTCCGGAGAAGGGCGGCATATAAATCAAAGCAAAACAACAACAACAACAACAACAACAACATTTAACTCTGAATTTGAAATTGTTTGGAAGTTGTTTTGATTCTGTGGCATTTCTTTAGATTTAACCTTTATTCATTGTCTTGTAATTTTTTGCTTATTCAATTAAATGGGGGATCATTTTAGATGTATCACATCCAAGATAGTCACTTACTGTAGTAACGGAGTCTGGGAAGGATGCATTCAACCATGTCTTGCAAACAAATATAATGCCGAATATAGCTGTATTTAGTAAGAGGAGGAATTCAGGCATTTTGTTTGCGAGGCTTCTTGTGTTAAGTAGCTTCAATTTAAGGTCTGTAGTGGTGGATCTGGAGGAAGTTAGGAGCATGCATGCCTAGTATTGGTTATTGGAGGGGGGGATTGTTGGGACATGGGCAGTTGGTTTTACTTTTGATACAGTCAGTGTAGTAGTCAATGTATAAGTCAGTCTCTCCTTGGTCCTGGTGTCTTTTGAGCTCTGAGCGGAGCTCACGGGAGCAACTACATAGCAGTATGGATAGGTTGGGTTGTGAATGAAGTTTCTTATGGTTGATGTTGCTTTTGGTGAGAGAGTTTATTGTATAAATGCATTTGTGTTTGCTGGATTCATTCTTGCAAACGACTCTGCAGAAGCGTGGAGCCACCGAGCTGTTGCTGTTCTTGAACTCAGGGCTGTCTTGGGAAATGTTGATGATTTCATTGGGAGAGATGGTTGATGCCTGAAAGTCACTGATGATGTTGCGAACTTCTGTGATGTCATCAGTTTCATTGGTGTCCTCTAGGCCAAATAAGATAGCTTTGGGATGCTTCTGTTCACATTCGATGGCATCTTTGATGAGGATGGAGATATTATTTGTAGGGTTGGTGGTTATCTGTGGTTGTGGTTGTTGGATTGGAATAGGATTTCGAGCTGTTGGATGTTCGCTTTTCTGTGTTGTATCTTTTTTTTCAAGGGATGCTAATCTTGCTTCTATAGTGTCTAGGGATATTAATCGTGTTTCTATGGTGTCAACCCTTTCAAGCAGGACAATAAATTTGTCCAGTTTGCGACTGCGCGATGTGCAGAAATGTGGAAATGCAAGTGAGCATGCTTGTAGGAATTGGGCTATTTCTTTGGTTAATCCTAAGCACTTGTGGTGAGTGTAATTGTCACAAAGGGAGCATTTCATGGTACTCTCATCCTCTTTGAAAGATTCTGTACATATAAAGCATGTGCAGGAGTCATGTGGGTTATTGGTAGAGATCTCTTTCTTTTTGTCTGGAGGTTTGGCAGTGGAGTGTTTGCCTGGATGGTAGGTTTGGTATGGAGGTGCTGGTGCAGTTGGTGATTTTAAAAATTATTTGTAGTTGTTTAGCTGAGCAGCTTTTATTTGCTGGAATCCACTGTTAAAGTAATTAACTTCTTAAATTAATCAATCAATCAATGCCCAAATAATCAGTTAATCAATTAATCAACAATCAATCAATCAATCAATCATTTATCAGTTGATCAATCAATCAATTAATCTATGTTACAGGACTGGAGGCTCCTTTTCTAGCCAGAAAAAGGTAGATGTTCCTAGTGAAGTTTTCCAAGCCTCAGTTCCTGGTGAAGTTTTAAGCCTCACTTAAGATGGGTGCCACCATCTTCTACATCACTGGCATACTGACCTTTATCTTCTCTGGCAGACTGATTTTTGGCAGAAGAAAGTTATGAGGTTTTGCCTTTGGAAGAAGGTTTTTCCTCAGCAGGAACCTTCAGCAGGAGAACACGCGGTAGCCTTGCTTCAGATTCAGCGGTGGTAGCTAGGATCCGTAGCCTGTGGTAGCCTTGACTCAGATTCCTCAGTGGAGGGAATCAGTGGTGGGATTCTGCCTCAACTTTGCCGGCCTTCTCAACTTCACTGGGGGTGGATTCAACAGCGGGGATCTGTAGCCTGCCTAAGATCCCTCAGTGGTGGTTTTGGTGGAGGGGATCCATAGCAGCGACGGGAGTCTGTAGCCTGTGGTAGCCTTGCCTCAGATTCCTCAGTGGAGGGGAATCGGTGGGATTCTGCCTCAACTTTGCCGGCTTCCTAAACTTTGCCGGGGGTGGATTTGGTGGGGGGGATCTGTAGTCTGCCTTAGATTCTTCGGTGGTGGATTTGGTGGCAGGGATCCATAGTGGTGGTGGGGATACATAGCCTGTGATAGCCTTGCCACAGATTCCTGCTTCACAGTGCTTTACAGCCCTCTCTAAGCAGTTTACAGACTCAGCATATTGCCCCCAACAACCAAGGTCCCCATTTTACTGACCTCAGAAGGATGGAAGGCTGAGCCAACATTGAGCTGGTGAGAATCAGACTCTGGCAGTTGGAAGAATTAGCCTACAATATTGCATTCTAACCACTGTGCCACCATGGCTCTTAATACTAAAAAGTTGTTATATAAACGTTGTTAATAATAATTTTAAAAAGTTGTTATATTCTTTCTTTAATATAGAAACACCTTTGTTCATGTCACTTATATCAAGCTATAAAAGGAGTTTAGAAAATTATTGTTCCACAACATCCTCAGGCATATATATATTGCCCCTAGAAACACAAGGCTGAAGACACCAGCCTGAAGATGACGAATGAGACTTTGTTGAAACGTCGCCAAGGTACTTCCAATTTATCAAAGAAGTGAAAAATGTTTTATATTCTCTTATTTATTCAATTTATACAATGAATATTTATTAAGGAAACTTGGATTAGAAGAAGATAAATATGGTTTTTTTAATTTGGAGGAGAAATCATCAATAATTTGTGCTATACTGAGAGGCTCAGCCTCAGGATAAGGAAACAGAAGTAGAATTGAAATTGGTCATCCTTGAAGAAGAGATCATATGGATGATGAACCAACTGCCAAACTACAAGACTCCAGACGTTGACTCTATCGCTGCAGAGTCAATAGAGACATGCTCCAGAAAATCTGGGAAACCAACACAAGGCTACACTTGGAAACACTTAGAGTTCATTCCACTACTGAAAAAGGGTGACTTTAAAGATTGCTCCAATTATCTCACAATTGCTCTCATTCCTCACATCAGCAAGGTTCTGATTAAAATTATATAGCAATCTAAGCAATCTAGCACTAACCATAGAAAGGGAATTACCAGATACCCAAGCCAGCTTCCAGGGATCATAGCACTTGTGATCTTATTGTAAATCTCCACTGGATCATGGGAAAAACTTGTGAATATCAAAATATCATTTACATGTACTTCATTGATTGCAAGAAAGCTTTTGATTGTATTGATCATGAGAAGCTATGAAAAGCCCCACAAGACCTGGGGGTACTGGTACTTTTGGTCAAGTTGGTGCAAATACTGTACACAAATCAGGAAACCACTGTGTAAACACCATATGGAGACACTGATTGGTTTAAGATAGAAAAAGGAATATGACAAAGATGCATTCTGTCCCCGTTCTTATTCAACCTGAATTCCAAAATGATCATGAGGAAGCTAGATCTTGAAGCATCAAAAATTGGGGGAAAGATTGGGGGAAGAAACATCAACTATCTTCAATATGCTAATGATACCACTCTCCTGTCAGAAATCAAAGGAGGCCTGGAATAAGAAAATAAGAATTTTGTTATTGCCCTTAACATCAAAAAGACCAAGCTCATGACCACTTCAAGAAAGAGAAACATCAAAATAGAAATTGATGAAGAAACAGAATGTGTGAAAAAATTCCCTTTCTTGGAACGTAGATAGCTCAAAGCAGTGAATGCAGCACAGAAATAAAATGTCAGATTGCATGGGTCACACAGCAATGATGAACATGAGCTGAATATGAAAAAGCAAGGACATCAGTCTGGTAACCAAATACCAGATTTGGAACACTCTATTGGGTTCCCCATAGCTACCTATGATTGTGCAAGTTGGACCTTAAAAAAGCAAAACAGGAAGAAAATCTATTCATTTGAGTTGTGGTGCTGGGAAAGGCTCCTGTGCATTGCTTGACTAACAAGCAGGTACTGGAGCACATAACACTGGGCATTTCACTTAGAAGGCAAAATCATGAAACTGCATCTCACTTACTTTGGCCACATCATGCAGGGGAATTCACTGGAGAAAGCAATTACATTTGGAAGAGTCAGCAGTAAAAGGAAACCAGGCTGTCAAAGAACATAGTGGCTGGACAATATCAAAGCTGACACCAACCAGATCATATATAAACTCAAAGAAATAGAGCAAGATCAGAAGATGTGGACAGACCTGGCTCACAGAAATTCCAAGAGTCAGACTTGACTTAACACATCCTCCTCCTCCTCCTCCTCCTCCTCCTGCTGCTGCTGATATTACTGATAGTTAAACATGCAAATGATGTTGAAATATTAAAATGGTACAGTGAAAAAAATGGGTCAACAATTAAGAATAAGGAAGACCAGATTGATGACAATAAGTACAGTTCTTTTCAACCAGTTCTTTTCTCAATGGCAATGAATGAACTGACAATGATACTGAAGTGATGGATTTTTTTCCTGCCTTTTAAGATCAACCAGCAACAAAAAAGGATCCAGCAGGCAACAAATATGTCATAAACTAGCATGTGGTAGACTAACAATGAAATCTTGGAAAAGATGCCACGATGTGCCTATACCTACAAAGATCAGATGAGTTTTGAACTTTGGAGTTCTGGAAGACTCCTGAGAATTTCATGGGTAGCCAGATGAACAAACAAATCACACAACAAATCAATCCAAAGTCTTACCTGAGGCAGAAATGACTAGGCTCAAATTGTCATTTCCCCCTCCTATCTATCTATCTATCTATCTATCTATCTATCTATCTATCTATCTATCTATTTAATTTCTATACCGCACTTTCTCCCGAAGGACTCAGGGTGGTGAACAGCCAGACTAAAAACCCAATATACATAAATACAAGTTAAAACCCGATTAAAACAAATTAAATATTAAGGCTGAACATGTTTAAAAACCCAATTGAACCCAATAAAATTTGATTAAAATTTAAAACAGAATTAAAATTTAAGCTAGCCCGGCTTGCTGAAAAAGTAAGGTCTTAAGAGTCCGATGGAAGGTGCGCAAATCCGGGATCCTCCGCAACTCCGGGGGCAGTTCATTCCAGAGGACAGGAGCGCCCACAGAGAAGTCTTTCCCCCTGGGTGTCGCCAGCCGGCACTGTCTAACCGATGGCACACTGAGGAGCCCCTCTCTGTGGGAGCACACTTTTAAAAGACTTAGGGTAAAAAGATTTTTTATCTACTACTTTAAATAGTTGTACAAGATGATTGACTGTTGGCAGGTTCAGATTGGTCTGCAGGATTGAAGAAAACCATATTTATTTTTTTTCCTTTGATACAGTACAACCAGTCAAGGTTATCTAGCACTATCTATTCCTTCTTTAAACGTAGAAAAATATATAATATCTTTGGAGTAGTTACTTCATTTCATAAAATAAACTGTTCAAAGAAATTATATATTGAATAAATCATTAGAAATATAAATATGTCATTATGATCTGATTCTCAAACGTTAAGAACAAAACTATCTCAAAAAGCAACATGTGTATTATAGAATAAGATATATAAAGGATTATTTTTCTAAATATTACTGACTCTTGCTTCTATCATGGTGTGTATCCATTCAATGAGAAAGGAAGATGTTGTAGTTTTTATTGCTACTTCTTTGCTCTAAAAGAGACTTGAAATAATGTTAATTTATTTGTAGTCTGTCAAAAAAAATACAGAATGATGGCTTAAAGTAATATGCTACATGATTCCTAGTAAATAACTCATCTACTAAGTAACAATAGTTGGAGACGTCTCTGTGAAAAGGTATGTTTGAAATCTTCACATGACTAAATTGTAAGGTAAAATCTAATTATTAGCTGAGCTATTTCAATCCTAGATTGACTCAAATGCTTGATTTTCTGAACATTCCTGTCAGTACTTCACAAAATTTCCCCTTGTGTTATGTCCAAATGCAACTTAAGTCAATAAAACTGGCAGTATTAGCTTTATTGTGAACCTGATATTTAATTATGTTTCTGTGAGGTTTTGTAATGTAGATTAATAGTTTTATTGAATGCCTGTGTGATTAGTTTTCGTTTGTTCTAATTTCTATTTGGCGCACTTGATCGTGAGGTGAAACATATACACCCATTCCCCCCGAAGATGTATTCCCTCAATTTAATACCAGTCTGAGGTGTTTCTCCTGCATCATCAGATCAATGAAAAGTAAATAGCCCACACTTCTTGTTTCACAGTGCAGTATTGATCTTTCTTCAGCTTTTGCTTCCCCTTTTTTCCCTGCATCTTGTATCTTTCAACCCCTGGGACCAAAGTGATTGCCATAGATTGGACAAGCTAACAAGCACATGATAAGGAACTAGTGTTTTGTGGTTTTTCTCAGATACACATGCTTAGTATATAAACCCAGACTTCTCTGCATTGAAGGAGAGGTGCCATTTTGTGTATGGCACAAGTTGCTGTGAGAAACAATCAGAGGAAAAGCACAAGAATAATAGAGGATTTAAATCTTTGCATTTTTTTTTATTTTTGCATCTGGTGCTTAGCTGAGTGAGGACTTTCCTGGACATTGCTTAAGACAAGAAGACTTTGAGGAATATAATAAGTCTCTCCCCCCCTCCCCCTCTCCCTCCCCCCTCTCTCTCCTTCACTCACTCCCTCCATATGGGATTCTTGCTGATTGGGAGGTAAGTCTGAGCTTGCAGTAACCATATTTTCATTAAAAAAAAATTAAGCCCTATTTACATTCTGGTATTCAGCATTGAGTGTCACACATATTATATGTAGTATGTTGAAGTTGCTAACAAAGGCAGTTTCTTATTGTAAATAAAAGATGGGATTTCTATTAATTTGCAGAGTGTTAGAGAGTTTAAAACAATTCATTTCAGGGATAAGGCTTAATTTGTCTTCTGTATGTATAAAGCAATGGAGGTACCATATTTTGTAAGGCTTAGCTGTTTTACTGATTCTTTCCTGTCTCCATTGAAATGCTTTTCAATCTGTGATATCAAATATTTTCACTTTTTTTTTTCTGGGCCCTTGTCTGTCCAAAAGGTTCTTTGGCTCATATAAAAATGGGGTAAATGAATAATTGATAGGTAGACTTTGGGGCTATGCTGATCAGAAGTTTTCTGACATTTTATTTCTTTACATTTGTGTGGATGCAATACTTGTCTCTAAGGATGCTTATTAGTTACCTGTGCCACTGGGTCATACAGCATAGAAAGGAATGTAAATATAAATAAGTAATTTATCTTTGATTTATTTTTCACATCACCATTCAGGTACTCTGCTTGAGCAGATGAGGTCAGATTATTGTTTCCTAACAGTAGTCACAAGTATACTGATAGAGAAACCCCACTAGGACAGAGATGGTTAGAAACGAATATTTTCTGTCTAATCACTGATGGTACAGCAAAAATCTGTACATGATTATTTAGAAATAAATTCTGTTATGCATGGTGGATGTTATTCTCCACTAGGTTTAGGTTTCCAGATGTAAAAATTAAGAAATACAATGTATTTAGTGGTTTACAACAGGGTAAATACTTATTATGTATTTACAGATAAATGTCTTCTTCTGTAACTCCTGTACCATTAATTCAAAAAGAAGCAATGCTGAATGCATGTTTCTCTCACACATAGATATAAAAGGAAGTTAGAACTTACCTGGTATTACCATAAGACTAATAGGACCCTCCCATATTAAACTTAAATCACTGGAAGAAAGTGATATTTTTTCAATGTTATTCTGTTACTGCTTGCAATATGTTGACATATAATGTGATATAAATGTTACTGCAGTGTGGCTTACTGAAAAAGTTCTTTCAGGAACACCTTTGATAATATAAATGTTACCTTTATTGCCTCAATTTTTAGAAACCAAAATAAATTTATATTATATAAATATAAAGATTGTTATTATATCTAATGCTCTTTCTTTTATTCTTTATTTTTAAGGTTTTTGATATATTTCACTTTAGAGTTATATTCTCACCTAAGTGATTATGTGAGCTTCAGGATATCCTGATTTGAACACTATTAATTTCCTATTATAGTTTGTTAAAGATGTTCTATTCTGTGGCACTTGCCTGCATTATTGAATCAATGACCAATTGCAAAGTTAATTCATTCCTGGTTGGTGCTTAATTCAACCTGTTTGTTGATTGACTGACTGACTAAATTCATATGATGCCCATCTCACTGACTCTGAGCAGCTTACAAAGTAAAAAGACTAAAAATCCTTACAAAAATATTGTATATGTTGGGATTTCATTTATTATTTATAGATATTGATTCAGAGAAGAAGAAAAATCTAAGAATTGTAACTCTAATACTGACTTAAAGTAAAATAGCTAAGTCACAGTGTTTTGCTGACTACATAAGTATTGTTTGAAGCCTTAACTTCAAAAGTGCATTTTTATAATTAACACAGTAAGGTCATTGTTTATAAGAAGTTACCTACATAAAAATTATCTTGTTTATAGCAGTGCATTAAAAATGCTCATTTTGTTTGGTCTATAATTCATTTTGAGCTTTATGTACACTAACATTTTTCCTAATACAGTTTTAAGGTGGACATTTATGTTCTGTGAAATATGGTTTTGGTAAAGGGATAAGTAACGTGTGAACAAACGTGCACTCCCCCATGTATGATACTGTAGATGTTTTCTTTCCTGTTTTCCATGAGCTGTTTGGATTTCAATGGGTAAATGTTTACCATTTTTCATAGGCATCCAGAAGGAACAGAAGTGGGGATTTAACCTTTCTGAAAGAGTCACAATCCCCAGTTTTCATTAAAAACAAAAACAATAACAAAAGTTATATGTCTCTTACTATTCTAGAAACCAAGACATGGACCAAATCGGTAGCCACCATTTTGTAAGATTGTGCAAATCTTTTGAAAGGTTTTTTTTTTAATGTGTGGGAGCATGTACAATGCATCTTGAATATATTACCAATAATCTTGAATTGTTCTGGATTTGTGCAGCAGCTGGTTCATAAACTACTCCAGCTGATTCTGCATGTTGATGTATGCACAGCCATTTTGCTCATCCATTCTGCTTCCAATGTAGAAAAAGTGAGTATTGAGCAATGACAAATTGTGCACTCTCCCATTAGTTAACTGGCAATACCACTGTATGGTTTGTTTTCTGTCTGTTTTGAGCATTCCAAGATCAGCAGGGATAGTGGCATTGCTGTGTGGAAGTGGTTCTTCCAAATCTATCCATATCATTTTTCATGGTTTTATGTTTCTGCACCAATTCAGATTTCTCTATGATCAGTTTAGTTCCTGTAAGTACCAGGAGAGAATGCCTTATTATAATGTGTGTATAATAAATGACAGAAATTACATTAAGGGCAGCATAAGAGAGCAGCAGAGGGAAAATTTGATTAAGATTTCTTTTTTTTTCCTTTACAGAATGAGGCCTAAGTGAGATTGCTAGTGTTTTTGGAGTGTTTTCTGATCAAGGATACTCTTTGTGAGCTGCTTGCAAAGTCACAGCTATGCAATGTCACAGCTAGGGGAAGGAAGAACAGATGAAAAAGGTGGATTTTAGTTAGAAAAATAGAATAGAGGAAAAAGCCCAATATTTTCTCCATTACTAAAAAAAAAAATCAATATAAAACCAAAACCAAAATGTAAAGCTGGAAAAGCCAATCAGAGATGTTCTATGTAATTTGGTCTTGAGCCAATAATATTTCTGACATTAATTGGATGTTAACATTTAGGACTCCATAGTTGATACACACCTTGACGGAGACTGAACCAAAGAATGTCTGTCACATTTCTTTTTTTAAGAGCAATTGTGTGTGCTGAGTCATTTTAAATTAAATGTTATTTTGTACTCAACACATCCAAGGATTTTGCAATTGTGTGATCACAGACAAACTTAGAAAACTAAGCTAGTAAAGAAGACTTAATCCAAAAGACATTGCTTCAGCAGAATGAGTATTCATTTTCATTGAGTGGAGCAGGTGTGGCTTTATTTTCTGCCCACGCTTTCCATGTTTTTCTAGCAATCAGTTGCATTTTTGACAAATTTACCCTAAATACTTAGTTTGTTCATTGATTTGGAATCTATATCTACTTAACATATCATTCATAGCTAAATGGAAACTTTAGATTTTTTTTTCTCTCTATCAACTAGTTGAAACACAATATATTTTCAGTCCATTTGTTATTGCAGTCTAGTGAGGTAAGCAATTATGTATTTCATTTACATTAGCAGGCAGTTTATGCAAATAAGGTTTTGTTTTCCATAAACACCTTTTATAAATGGAATTAGTCATGTGTGAGAGGGTGCAATTTTAGATTCCATATTTCTAGCTTAGTTGAACCCATAGTGGATATAGAAAGTCTACATATCTCAGTTAAAATGACAGGTTTTTCATATATAAACAAATCAGACCAAGATAAATCGCTTCAGAATTCTTTCCACTTTTATTATAAGATATAAGCTGTACAATTCAATTGAAAAATAAACTGAAATCTTTTAGAGTTCACACTCTTATAAGTAGAAAAGTGCCATGTTCAGAAGTGACCAATCACATTCAACCTGATGTTACATAGTAGTTAGTACAAATCTGTCATCAATTAAAGTGAATCTAATCAAGCCCACATGTTCTACTAGGATTTTTCTGACATTTACTCAATTGCCTCTTACAGCAAAAACCATGGTCTGCAAAGAGCTTACAAAGCAATTTTATTGTTGGAAGTTATCAATCAGAAGAAGAATATAAAAAAGAATTCCAATGCATTGGATATACCATGAAACACAGTGAACAAGTGGAGAAACTATGCCACAACAATGACATCATCAAGAATTGGATGTTCTACGAAGTGATGAAAAAACAGGATGGAAATTGATCCAAGAGGTTGCTAAGAGGCCTTCGACAACATTAAAGGAATTGTAGGAATTTCAGGAAAGTACTGGTTGTGAACTACATATGACAACAATCTCCCATCTTCTTCATATGTCTAGGCAGTTGAGTAGAGTGACAAGACAGAAGCCTTTTCTTACAAAGAAAAACATCCAAGCCTGGCTACATTTTGCAAAAACCTACATCAGGTTTGACAAAAGCACATGGAAAAACATGTTGTGGTCTGATGAGACAGCACTGTGCATCACCAAAAGTACACCATGCCCACAGTGAAGCTTGGCAATGGCAGCATTATGCTTTGGGATTGCTTTTCTTCAACTGAAACTGGAACTTTAGTCAAGGTAGAGGGAATTATGAACAGCTCCAAATATTAGTCAGCTCTGGCGCAAAATGTTCAGGCTTCTTCTAAAAGGCTGAAGATAAAAAGGAATTTCACCTTTCAACATGACAATGACCCAAAGCATATCTCCAAATCAGCAAAAGAATGACTTCACCAGAAGAAGATCAAACTTTTGGAATGGTCCAGCCAGAGCCTATTCCAATTGAGAAATCTGTGGATTGACCTGAAGAGGGCTGTGCACAGGAGATGCCCTTGCAATCTGACAGATTTGGACGACTTTTGCAAGGATGAGTGGGCAAAGATTCCCAAGGCAAGATTGTGCCATGCTGATAGGCTCCCATCCCTAAAGACTGAATGCTGTCATAAAATCAAAAGGTGTTTCAACAAAGTATTAGTTTAAAGGTGTGCATCTGTATGCAACCACATTATTATGTGTTTTTATTGCTATTTTTCCTCCTAAAATATTTCAGTTTTTCAATTGAATTGTACAGCTTATATGTTATATTAAAGATGGAATAATTCTGAAGTGATTTAACTTGGCCTATTTTTTTTTTTCAGTTTAAAAACCTGGCATTTTGACAGGGGTGTGTAGACTTTCTATGTGTAAGTTATGAAAAGTGCTTGGATAGGAATACTAAAGAAATTGATCTTGCAAAATTGATAGATCTATTATAATTTATCAACTCATAATGATGAGATAAGATGGAGGATCTTGAGCTCTATGCAATTAAAAAAATTGAAAGGCAAATTTTTAGAATTTACTAAATTTTAAAAACAACTAATTGATCATTATTCTAACTCAGGGTCTCTAGATGTTGCTATATAGCAACTTGTGACATCACAAGATACACTGGCTTAGGACAATCTGACAATCTAATAAAATAGCTTTCTATCAAGTTCAAAAATTTGATTTAAAATGTGTAGGACTTTCTGAATATACTACTCTTATTCATTCAGTAATGAAAACAAGAGTCACTTATTCAACACTGACTTGCTGCTTGCTTTCTATCTATATCTATCATTTTTCTCCTCAGTCTCAGATAGACATTGTATCTCTCTATTTTAGTTAACAGAATAGGAACTTGTCAAAAATGTCCCAGATTATTTCATTGATGCTAGTCATTTTCTTTTTCTTTTTCCTTTAAGACAGTAATACAAAGTTTCTAGACTACTAATTAAACCTATGTGTTATCATTTTCTTATTCATAACAATAGCAGTTAATATATATTTATGTATGAAGTCAGTTGGTAACACTCTTGGTAACACTGGTTCCAAATGTTAGATACTGTATACAAAATGGATAATGGATTATGAAATGGATAATAATTAATTATGGAATTCACTTCTATCTAAATACAATAAGATCAAGATTTAGGTATTGGTTCAGTGGAAGAGCTGGTTATAAATGACCTTCTGAAATTCTCTAACAAATCTGGGAGCAGATAAATTGGTTGGACAGTTTCTCTGGGAGAAAATGAAATTTTCCAATATTTTATCAAGATAAGATTAAATAGCCTTGCTATTCAAAAAGTTCAATGGGAAAAGATCCCTCATGTTGTCTTCCTGTGACAAGGCAAGAAGACTGCAAACTGATGGAGAAATAGCTCGACAATGAAAGACAAGGTATTTACACATAGCTTTTGTCTACTTCATAAATAATTAAGAGCAGGGTCAAACCATTCCTCCTATAGAGTTTCTTCAAAAGTCTACCTTCCTTTGAATATGTAAAGCAAATTCTCTTTCAACAATTTGAATAAAAACTGGTAAAAAACTGTATAGGACAATTTTCCAGCCTACACCTAGTCATAATAGTAATAATTCAATAATTTGCTCATGATATATTACTATATGATCTTTCACACAGGCTGATAACTTTATTTGCTTATCCACTGAAAAGAAATGAAAAAAAAAATATTCTAACTCATAGAGGTCTGATTACTATGACTCCGTTGTGTCTTTCTCAAGAAACCAGTTTTTTTTTTAAATCACTAGGCCATCTATTCCCTAACCTATTCCCCAGTATAATTTCAGAATTTTTATGGCAAAAATGAAAATACATATCTCCTGTTAAATACAGTGGCTATTCCCACTGGTCAGTAAAGGCAACCATCTTTTTATCATGATTAATTTATACCATGTTGGACATTACTTAAGAATCAGTGAGTCAATTTGCTGCAGGCTGGTCTGCATTATTCTTCAGCATCAATCAACCTATGTTTACCCCCTCATGGATATCTAATGTATGGCATTGTTCATCCATTAGAGATACATTATCTTGACCATCAAATAGTGCCCAATAACACTTCATTTACATATTATTTTGTTAGCTTTTCTTTCAGTTTATATTTATAATTGCTTGGCAGTTCTAATTTGAAGGCCAAGACTGAGTATATTCAACTAATTGTATTCTGTGCCCGTGTGCTTACCCAGATTTGGTAGGGAATGTCTTTTAACCATCAGTTCAACACCAACTATAATTTACATGGAGTTTTTGTATGAATAAAATTGTCATTTTCTCCATTACCTCAGAAAGAAAAATGTATTCTTTCACACCTGCATATGCATACCTTAAAGGACTTTCACCCAGACTGCTTGTTCTTTCTCTAACTCTACCATTCTATCACTATAACATGACTTTAAAATTCAGGGGGATCTTCAGAGATATATCTGCCTTGAAAGTATCCCAGGATGAATTGTCAATTATCAGAAATTGACCACAGGATATGTTTTATGACTTATTGTATATCATAAAAGCTTAATGATAATTTGTATGCCATAAAATTTAAAGTTTGCCAAATTTTAGTCACACATGAGCCAGGGGTTCCAGATTTTGGACACATTCTATATATTAGCTCATCTGATGTCCCTTGGTTCATATGCCATATGATCAGTGGTTTTTTTATTACAGGTTCTGTGGGTGTGGCTTGGTGGGCATGGTGTGGCTTGGTGGGCATGGCAGAGGAAGGATACTGCAAAATCTCTATTCCCACCCCACCCCAGAGGAAGGATATTGCAAAATCTCCATTCCCACCCCATTCTGGGGCCAGCCAGAGGTGGCATTTGCCGGTTCTCCAAACTACTCAAAATTTCCGCTACCAGTTCTCCAGAACCTGTCAGAACCTGCTGGATTTCACCCCAGCATATGATGACTGTTTTACCTCATGAAAGATTACAAACATGAGCATTTTAATAATATATAGATTTTTATCTATAAATTACTGCTAAACAGCTTTAATCACCTTACTTTTTAAAATGTCCTGCCTTTTTAAAAGCACCACTGTATATTCTGTAATTACTACACTAGTCTTTCTTAATGAGGCAGTCATCTCTACCAGATTTTGAGAGGTGTAAAAAGGAAGTAAATGATAGTTATTCAGTGACTGTCAAAATGGCAAAATAACTTCAGTGACTATCAAAATGGCAAAATAACTTCATTAGCATTGACTTGAAAATAAAATATCTTGGACTGGTTTTGGATGGGGACAATCTAATATAATTCAACTTCCTTTTCAGTTAATGCAATTAATATATTTCAATTAATGAAACATAATGGTGAGATTTGCAATATGTTTGATAATAATTTTATTTTTTATTATGTTAAAAATACTTTTGTAGTGACTAGAAAAGTTATGAACTCTAGTGTATACTAAAGTGGAAGTCTGCCTGTCACAGTTATTTATTTATTTATTTATTTATTTATTTATTTATTTATTTAATTGTCGCTGAGAAATTATAGACATTTTTGTCATTACCACTGAGTGGTAAGAAAATAAACCAACTAATTCCACCAGCTTGTAAATTTGTAGGAATCTTGGGATTATTTTTAATAATGAATGAAAATGATGAATTACAAATTATATTAGCACCCACTACCCTATCCCAAAATAGATTACTGTTGTTATTATTTATATTAATTACATTTCCTAACTGCATTATAGGAACAAATCAAATCAACAAAGACACATGTCTGATGAGAATAATGTTGTTGAAGAAGAAAGATTTTTGGTTAATCAATAATGCACTTTAACTACAGTTCATTAAATTCACATGATTCTTCATATTGCCAAAGTGTTCTATCATAGCTAATTGATTTCCTGAATGAGAGTTAGTTCTACCCACTTATCATCTTCTGCTAACATTTCAAAAGATATCAAGAAAATCCTAAGCAAAGACGGATATTATAGCCATAACATTTATCTAAAGAACATCAAGTATATATAATATAAAGATCAAAAATAATAATCCTGGGATTCAAGTCCTGTTGTTGTTAAGAAAGAAAGAAAGAAAGAAAGAAAAAGAAAGAAAAGAAAGAAAGAAAGAAAGAAAGAAAGAAAGAAGTATTTTGATTGATTATCAAATTGTTAGTAAATGCATCTGATTTACAGATCAGAGAATAGATAGGGGCAGGGCCAGTCAGAATTTTTACTACCGGTTGTCCGAACTATTCAATATTTTTGCTACCAGTTCTCCAGAACTGGTCAGAACCTGCTGAAACCCACCTCTGAGTACATTGTAATCTAATTTGGATTACACTGTATAATCCTGTTTATATTGTCTTAATTTTAATTGTATTTTAGTAAAAATTTTAACCTGCTTATTACTAATGAAACAGGTCCACTATCAGGGTAGTCTTATAACAAAAGTTTAAAAGTACCATAATTTATATGTAAATAGTGGAGATCAAGAGGAATGTTAGATACTACTTCCATTGCTGAAAAGAATTCATAAACTGTATTCATGTTTATGCACATAGATAGTCATACCAGCCTCAAATGTGAGTGGCCAAAATAACCAAGAAAAGACACATGCTCCCTACTCTGCATACATACTTTATTGCGGTCATAGACCAGAAACACTGCATGCATATTATCACTTATCTCTCCAACTGGTCAGGGTTGTTCTATAACACATTGTTTTAAAAATAACATCTACACATAAGCAAAATCAATGATGGGCGATTTGATAAACGTGAAAAAGTTTAAAGATCTGGGAAAAACCATGTCTAACCATACAGAGATTTACATCTATAGAAGTTTTTTCAAGAAACATATGCATATGCATAATTCTAGCTTGCTGGGATAGATTTCTTTGATAAAGATCTCCAGAATTTCAACTCCCATTTTCTCTCTGTGTCCTCACTTTTCAAAAAATTCACAATGTCTTAAATGATTAGAAAATGTGATATAAGCTTGCAAGTTTATAAATAGAAACCCAAGAGTCACACATGGAAATGAAGACAAAGCAAACCACATAAGCAATTTTTGGGGACACCTTTAAATCGTCCCCAATGTAGGAAGAAGTCACGCCTTGGTGACTTCTTCCTACAGTCTGTAGTCTCAGAGTACAGGCCAGTTTTTTTTTTTTACTGGCAGAGCAATTTAAAATCAATTGCATAATTTATCATTTTCCCTTGGTACTCATTACAAATAGCATTTTAAAAGAACTTCTAAAGTTTTCTGT
>JANHZT010002197.1:355735-361207 GCA_032468215.1 Stegonotus admiraltiensis | reverse complement strand
GCATAATTTATCATTTGCCCTTGGTACTCATTACAAAGAGCATTTTAAAAGAACTTCTAAAGTTTGCTGTTCATAGGCAAGATGTTCCAATGAATTTATTAATTAAATTTGTTATATTGCAAATAAATTGGATTAAATTTTAAACAAGCTGAATTTAATTAACTAATAGAGTGTGATTCAAGGTTGATTTCTGATGAACTCTTAATTCAGTTATTGCAATCAAGTACTTCTTCCTGCCTTAATTATCATCAATATATTCTTCGCCAGCTTTCCCAGAGTTATGACTTTGGCATCTGTTAAAATTGTAGCCAGCGTAGAATTCTGGGATTTGTAGTCCAACACATCTAGAAGCATTATGGGGGGAAGTCTATTTTATATTATCACTGGCTGTCTTCTGCCATCAGTTGGTTAGCTACATTTTTTCCTGATCACAATATTACACAAATGCATAATTTAAACATCTTGTCCTGAATTGTTTGATAAAATGATATTTATTATTTTAATAAAATGAAAACTCATGCATTTTTGATACATCACAGATGGGTAGTTGCAGAAGCTGAGTAATTATCTAAGTGCAACTAATAAGTACTTGGCAGAAGCAAGATTAGATTTCAATGACCTGACACAAATAAGACAAGATTAATGCAACTTTAATGCTTGTTTCAAGCATTAAATGATGATTATCATTAAATAAGGAAAGAACATTTCATTCAACAATTTTCAGGTATTAAGTTAACATTCAGTTAGCAAACAGTTGCAGGAGAAAACCATCCTTACATGCTTGAGGGCCTCAAGTGATTACTGCCAATCTGGAATAAGAGCAAGTCCTATTGTTATCAGTTGCAAACATCAGTGGTATCATCACTCTACTTCCATCATGCACAACTCTCAATTACTTTCTGGCCCTGGGAATATATAATTATAAGTATTTATTATCCTGCTCTATTTGTTAATATCCCCAGTCAAACGGTTTTTAGCAGAATATGCATAGGAAGACAAGTAGCAAGTTCAAGCACATTCCACAACTTATTGTTAATGTACCTCTTTACATAATCACATCTTCTCCTTGTGCTCAAACATGCTAGACTTGGGTGTCAAAACTTGGATGAAGCAGTCTTCTGCTCAACACGTGGATTTCAGCTCCTAAAATTTCTCAACCACAAATCTGAGATCTCTAAAAGCTGTTTCATATATCTGGAATTATGGGAAATGGTATTGAACTTGCCTGATCACTCCCTAAATGCAGGAAACCAATGAGGTATTTTTTTAAAAATGGTATCTTCAGTAAACTGGAGTTAAAAAGATTTTGACAGTGGAGTACATCTACATGGAGGGAAGTATGCAGCTGGGCATCCATGGTTCTGTCTTAGACCCAGTACTCTTCAACATAAAGGATTTAGACGAGGGGATAGAAGGGGGACTCATCAAATTTGCAGATGACACCAAGCTGGCAGAAATAGCTAATACTCCAGAAGATAGGCTCAAGTTACATAAGGATCTTGACAGACTAAAACTCTGGGCCCTATCTAACAAAATGAAATTCAGTGGTGAGAAAAGTAAGATTTTACACTTAGGCAATAAAAAACAAATGCACAGGTATAGCTTAGGTGGTACCTGACTCAATAGCAGTGATTGTAGGAGTAATCTAAGAGTCCTACTGGACAACCACTTAAATATGAGCCAGCAGTGTGCTGCAGCTGCCAAAAAACCCAACACAGTCCTAGGCTGTATTAACAGAGGTATAGAATCAAGATCACGTGTAATGTTAATACCACTTTATAATGCCTTGGTAAGACCACACTTGAAATATTGCATCCATTTTTGGTCACTATGATATAAAAAAGATTCTGATATTCTAAAAAGAATGCAGAGAAGAGCAACAAAGATGATTGTGCAGGCTAAAACATATGAGGAATGGTTGCAGAAATTGGGTATGTCTAATGAAAAGAAGGACTAGGGTGACAGAAGAAGAGGGAATCCACCTATTCTCCAGAGCACCCAAAGACAGGACAAGAAGCAATGTATGGAAACTAATAAAAGACAGAACCAACCTAGAACTAAGGAAAAATTTCCTGACAATGAGAACAATTAACTAGTGGAACAGCTTGCCACCAGTAGTTGTGGGTGCTCCATCCCTAGAGATTTTTAAGAAGAGAATGGACACCAATCTAAAATTTTCTGCTTGAGTAGCGGATTGGAGTAGAAGGTTCCTTCCAACTCTGTTATTCTGTTATATTTAAATTAGTCTAATGTATCACATATGTGAATACAGTTGCTACTGATCACTTATAGAGCATTTATAATCCATTTCTTTTCCCATACTTACCATTAATGATTTCCACTTTAAAGGCATGTGACATAACTTTTACATATCTGTAATTCAAATCCCGTTCTTTTCTTCTTGTGCTTGAGGTCAATTTTCAGATCAGAATGGAATGCAAAATGTACTTGCAATTAATATTTAGGATAATAGATTTGGCTGAAAATTCTTATGAAGGTAAAAATGTGATATTTCTGAAATTTTGGGCACCACCCATCATAATAAGTAAAACAATTGCTCTAGGAAGATCATCTAAGTAGTCCCATGAGTAGATGCATTTTCCTATTCAATTAATAAAGAGAGAGCTTTACATCCTTTAAATAGAGCCCTTGGGCTTCCTTTCTCTAAGCCTTATTTTTCCTTATTTCATGGTTCTTCATAAACTTTGTTCTTCTTTTCTTCAAGATTAAAATAAAGATACTAAATGCGGCATAAACTCTATTTTTGCATTGAAAGAATATATGAGGGAGACCTACCCTAGGGAATGTATATATGAGAAAAAAAAATATTCCAAACTTGGGACAAAACTGCTCTACTCCTTTCGAATGTTTTGTATTTTGTCTTCTGGAGAACAGATTGTGAATGTTTTTAGTGTTCTCTATAGATAACAATGGAAAATTGAAATGCATTCCTTGTTTTTTGGACAACAAAATTAGAATTTATATCTATAATTCAACCTATAGAAAAATTGGCCATGGAGATTATTTTTGAAAAATCAAAGCTATAGTTGAGACACATTTTCAGTGTGATATGTCTATAAAAGAGAGGCTGAAGTAAATCAATCAAGAACAAACTGCAATAGATTCACAACCCATAAACAATATGGACATTATCTATATCTGAATATTTCATTGATAGTTCTACAACTTTTTGTACCTTCCCAGACTAAAAAATTATTCTCTTTCTACTTTTTAAGACAGACTACCCCACTATTCTCCATAACTCCAGTTCCAATTTCTTGATGGTTCCATTGTTTCTATCAAGAAGTTCTTTATCTCTTCTGTAACTTTGACTATTCCAAGTGCCCTGCACTGCAAGGGTTTCTCCTGTTCTGCTTCTGACTCCTTCCAGTTACAGACCTGCACAACTTAATGTTCAAGTTAACTGCCTTGACCTTCTTGCAAGCCTTTTGCTACTTGCAGCAGATTTTATTATTTCTCAATTTTATACCTTTTTGGGTTACACCAGTTCAGCCTCAAAAAGAAAGGACAACACACCTGAGGACAATGTTACAACTGTTGAATCCTAACTTCCCCATAGTTAATTTCAAGGGCAGTCCTGGCCACAAAAAGCATTAAGCAATAGTACTATAGCACCCCCTGATGGGACTTAGAATGATTAGCTCTCATCAAAATGAAGGAAAGATGAAAGATGAAAATATGTCCAACTATAACAAGACAACATAGAATACGTCCCAAAATTGGGATTTAGAATACACAAAGCATAAACTTCCATAGGAAAAAAAAAGTATGCTTCCTAATTTGCTTTATTTCTGTCAAAATACTGGCGATTTGTAAATGTGCTGGAAGCCTCTGAGAATTGGGTGGCAGCAGTGACTGGTGACCCATCTCGTTTTATTGCATTTTTATGACAAGTGAAGAAAATGAAAGATGCTTCAGAAACCCATGATGTTTTCATTTCTTTTACTCACCAGCCAAGTATTTTTTTTTCTTTTTGTCCCTTGTTATAACCATATAAATACACAGCACTAGGTAGATTTTGTAATGTCTCCAAACCAGTGTTGCCGCAGTTTGTGAAAATACAGCTTTCATGGAATATATGTAAATCACTTCCAGACAAAAGCCCTCTTCAGGAAGCTTAAATCTTTTTTGCTCATGTGCAGCAGAACTGGCCTCAGGAAATAATTGTACTGTCTTCTTTTCTAAACAATTCTGGAAATAGAAAATTCTTGGCTTTAGCACAAGTAACAGATGATACTTCTGCAACCAAAGAATTGGATTGATTATAGTGAGATTTAAGATTGATAATAGATAGATCTATGTTATGACATCCATTGTTTTAGTGCTTGGTGATAGAGCAATGCTTTCTTAAATGGATCATTGTATAAAATATTGACCTCAAGGACTTCATTATTCAAGTTGGTGAGACAGCCACTACTTAACAGTAATAAACTGTTTCTCTGTTACATTGAGAATACTTCAGAAAATATAAGAGTTGTCAAATCTCCTGAAAATCCTGTCTTTATAGTACACATGACACTAAAGCTATAGCAGTATTTCCTGCTAATAAAAGCTGGATGTGAAGGATATCACATGAGCTGACAAGAAACTAAGAAAAATGATACTTGGGTGCAAGGAAAGAAAGACACAGGCCAACGACCTTGGGAAGTTTTACTAGATATAGTTGTTTCTGCTGTGGAGAAGAAATAACTTGGTAATGTCACAATGACATGAAACTAAATATATAAAGAACAATATTAAGCCATATAAATGCATGCTTTTGAGGAATAAATTATATTGAATAGTCAAGAGTCATGGTCACATTTCTTTGGAAAAAAGAGAATGATCTTAAAAGGGAACTATCGTAGATTATCCTTTTTGGCTTAATCACTCATACCTATAAGTACATTTTCTTATAATCATTCTGTTCTTCCATTCATGTAAACTACAATTAAACAGAAAACTTCTAATTTAACTATTCTTTCCCATTTTGACTAAATGAAAATTAGGCTTACAGCATCAAAAAGATGCAAAGTATGAAACTAATGTCAAATCCTTATATTGTGTCTTACTCCAAAACCAGAAATTATAGTTAAATGAATATTTATTAGGTTGTTTACTTATGAAAGAGGGGTGGAGCAGGCTGTGTGCAAACCCAAAAGACTTACCCAAATTTCAGTAACTTGAATTGAAATGCCATTGTTCAACATGATCTGAGTAAAAGATCAGAAAGCTTTATATTTCAGACTTCCAAAGGACTAAAGGTACAATTCATTAGGAAAATCATACTGTGTATGTAATAATGGAAACTGCCCCAAATAAAAGTCCATTACATAATACATAACTCCATTAGATAAGGTAATGTCTTGTTCAAGAAAAAATGTGACTCCTGATGGGACTATGGACATATCTACCTAATCCCCTTGGAAGTGTACTGAAATGATTTGTCATGGTATTTTCCTAAGGTGACTT
>JANHZT010002197.1:345735-350735 GCA_032468215.1 Stegonotus admiraltiensis | reverse complement strand
AACAGGTTCATAGAGAGGCAAAAATGATCAGATGAGCAGAAACTAATGTCCAATGAACAGAACTGAGAATGTCTAGCCTTGAGAAGAGAAAGCTGAGGAGCAATATGGCAGTCCTCTTTAAATGTCTGTAAAAATGTGTTTTAGATGACAGAACAAGGAATAATGAATTTAAGTTATAGGAGGACAGATTCAGATTGAAGTTATGAGCAATAAGAGTACTTTGAGTGCAGAATCAATAATTCACAGATTGATGATATTTATTTAAACAAATGCTCCCAAGCAGAGGCAGACTTTGGAGGCGTGCAAGGGCTTCAAGAGAAAGGAAGTTGACACCAAACCACTTCCTTTTACATTACACCAATGGGATGAGAAATCTTTTATGGATGGATGGATGGATGGATGAATGGATGGAATCATTGTGCATATCCTGGATCCAGACATTTTGGTGTGGTTCATATAAGTCCCAAAGTCATAAAATGCTTGATGTGTCTTTGTTTAACATGTAATACAAATCAGTTCATTCAAATTTGTAAAACCACTGTTTTTTTTCTGTTCCCAAATCATAATAAGCCAAAAATTATTCAATTGTACAAAGGCTTAAAATTATGTGTGAATAAAGGTTTTCCAGTGATCTTGGTTTAATTACTGGAAATTATTGGACCTGACCTCCAAATCTAGCCAAATTAGTTCTATATATGTGAATAACTAAAAGGTGTAGTTGCTTAACATATTTTTTTTAAAAATCTATCTGTCTGTCTGTCTGTCTGTCTGTCTATCTGTCTATCTGCCTATCTGTCTATCTGTCATCTCAAGAAGAAAATTAATGATAGTAGAAATAAACTTTTAGGGATAAATGCAGTTCTGATAACACTTGTGTTCATGTTGCCTGCAAAGGTATATTACTCAGGGATCTCTCTCTCTGTCTCTCACTCTGTCTTTCTGTCTCTGTCTCTGTCTCTGTCTCTGTCTCTCTCTGTCTCCTTGTTTTATCCACAGGAGTGCACTACTGCCCTTACAATTATAGGACCCTCTAATAATAAAAGCAATGACTTATCTATGGATTTGGAAACTAGGTATGTGATATCAGTTTCTTACAATGAAAAATGTTAAGGACAAAAGAAAAATGCACATTCTGTAATTGGAATTCAAAAAGAATACTTTGCCAAGGCTTCAGCAAAAAGCTACTATGATGACATATTATTCACAAGGGCAAATGTACAGAACTCCCAGGGGTCAGAAAGGTTGGGTAAGAGACTGAAGACAAAGGAGGGGGTGGGGGATAAGCAGTTACATTTCAGTGCACCAGGAAGTAACAAATGAATGCCAGAGGCACAGCACTAATGTGTAAAAATGATCTGAAAGGAATTGGGGCAACAAGGTGACAACATTTATAGATGACACAACATGATAGGGATCTGTCAAGAGTCAAGAACATCAGTAGTATTTAAGGGATTAAAGTGATTGGACATCGTGGAAAAGTAGACAAAATTAATTGTTTTCAAGCGCAACTAGCATTTATTCCTTATATTTATCAGAACTTTCTGAGTGACCTCAGGCTATTCATAAACAAGCTTTTGTCAGCACTGTAAGTCAAGCAAGTTACTTCTGTTTGCTCAGCCATTGTAGTCAATACAACTAGAAATAAACTTAAGAGTTACAAGAGATACAGCTATTAGCTGTCATAACATTATTACAGAAATCAATAGTAGTAACCTAGATGCTTTGTTCCTTCTTTTGTGCCTCCTCTCAATAAGATGTCTTAATAGATAGAATTGCCTGAGGATTTATAAGTGTAAATTAGTTCAACCTAGTGGAAAGGAGATGAAAAAACACTGTTGAAAGGGAAGAAAAAGTACAGAAGACGAACATGCAAACACAGACAAAAATATTTAAATTAATAAAGACTAACACCTCCTCTATACATAACTATTTAGAAAATTCCAAAGTAGAGATTAGAAGCAGATTCCTGTTCTAAGAGAGGTAGCGTCAAGGTTGCTAGAAATCCAGATTGTGATAGGATAGGGAAATGGTGTGAGTATTTCTATACATAAAAAAATCATCTTTATGTTTCTTTCCTTAAGGTTTTACCCAGTGACCTTATTCCCCATTTTTGTTTGTTTGTTTCCCAATGCTTATTTAGGGGCCTATTTCATTTATCATGAACAACAATAGGAGGATAACAACAGAAATCACAGCATATAACCACATAACAATTGATGAAATTGAACTTTCTGTCACCATTTTTACATTTCTTGCTCTCTGGAATCTTTGTATTCTCTGCAGCTTACCTCTTGAGCTATGCTTTAATACTTCTTAAATGGGAGTGTTGATAATTGCTGAAAACAATGTCTCTAAGGGTTGAGTAAAGCAACCCTTATTATCTCCTACAATGCAAAGAAACTATGCTCTTGTCCTGTTAATTTGCTGTAAAATGACATTGCCCTTTTGTGCCACAATAGCACCCTGTTGAGTCTTATTTAATTTACCTATTAGAAACCCTACATGGTTCTGAATGGTGCTGCTCTCTGACCAGTTATTTTTATTCTTGTATACTTGGATAGGGTTCTCATTATGAAAAACCTTGTATCTGCCCTTTCTGAGATTAGCGTTGATGCTCTCTGCTTAGCACTCTTTTGAATTTCCTGAAAACAATATCACATTTCACTATCTGAATGAGAATATTGTAGCACAGGACAGGAAGAGGCTACTGAAAGATTCAACATTCAAGATAAATACAAGCTTAAAGCACAGGATGTAACCAAAACGCTCAGCAGAATAATCCCCTACTTGCAAGGCACTGATATGATTTCATATTACCTTGAGTGTTTGACTTTTGAGCATTTCTAAATATATAACTCGTGGAACCAGTGAGAAGTATTTTGTACTAATTATGAAAAAGTAAAATTCAAAAGGAAATCTATGCAGGGTGTTAGGGATCTGGATCTCGCTATGATGGAATGTGTTTGCAGCCCTTAAGATTAGGAGTATTGTCCAATCAAGAGTTCTTATCTCATGTAAAATTTTAGTCTTATTTAAAGCAATATGACTGCATGCTTCCCATGGACATTTTCCATCAATACTAAAAGGAGGGATGATAGGAATTATGTCTATCTTCTTTCACATTGCCTATTTGTAGAATTCTGTATCTAAAAAAGGATGTTTCAGAAATGATATTAAAACAGAGATTATCTGACTGTCATATACTTTCTCACTATTCTTTGATTTGGGCTATCTCAAGTACGATAATATGATAATTCTTTGTTATCATTTTTTTTTCTTTCCAGAGATCTGATGGTATTTTTTTCTAACTGACAAAAGAAAGACCCATCAGCTTGCTCAGAACTGAGACTGCTGCCTTTTCTTCCTCAAACATTAAATTTCTACCTTTCTCCAAAAGCTGAACTGATCCAAACTGTTTATTTGTCCTAGTAATATGGGGCAAGATTTCCATTATTTGTTACTTTCCTTTTCGTAATTAGCTTGGGTCTGTATTTCATAGGAATATGCAGCAGCTTTTGAATTCTGATAATCACAAACAGACATGCTGTTTTGTCTTCTTTCTGGCCCATTCTATGGTTATTTGCTTACTTAGCTATTCTATTCTTATGTTTAAGAATTCATGTAGAAATCTCACTTATTTGAGTGTGTGCCCGCATGTGTAATGCGTGCAGCTGAGTACCTACTTTTGGAGGGCTGTAGGATTTACGTTGAATAAACTCATAATACCATTTGACCAGTTCTTAAAAATGTTGTTTATGGAGCTACGTGAACTGCATATGTAGTTCAAAAGAAACTATAATTGGCACAAACTGCAGACAGCATCATTGGAAAGATCAAGGTGGAAATACACACAAAGAGAAATGTTCTGTGTCCTATAAGTATAAAAGATTTATTTTAAAGAAATAAAACTGTCCTCATTATCTATGGGAAACAAATGGGGCATGGAGCAATTCTCAAAGTGGCTTATAAATTGTGACATTGCATAATGTTTACTGAAAGAAACCAGTCAAAGTCAGAGGTAAGTGGGAAAATTGTGTTTCTAATTAATCCAGAGAGCTTGTCACAAAAAAATCCATTCCCCAAATGAGAAAACAATCAGGTTAACTAGGTACAAATTGCATGTTAGCAGTTGCTTTTAAAAGCCACCAGAGATAGAAGAGGACTTGCTATTTTCTCTGCTGATGAATGAATTGTAGCAGCTCGAGTAATGGTGGTATGTATTCTTAAAGATTCCTTGGGTGCATTGAATTTGCATTTCTGCTTTAATAACACATGTCTGGGTCATCTGGCCCAGAAAGCAATGTTTGTATTTTTCTTTAACAATTCCATAACAAGGTGGAGTGGAAAACTCCAGAGGATAGCTATAATAGCTTTATTGCTTTTTTCATGTTTAAGTCCTCTTAGTATAATTGTTTTTAAAATTATAATACAAGCTTTTCTGGACTTTCGGTATGAGCATTGATTTATGCTGTCCATGAATTCATTTCTGCTCTGTTTCACACTGTGTTAATTTTCATTAAGTTCATTATGCCTGAGACCTCTTAAGGGATTTATTTAAAATTCATCTCTTGATTCAATATATCTTGTATACTTTTCTGTAGAAATGTATCTCCTTTTTTTTGCACCTAAGATAACAAGATTGGAGTAATAGTAGTAACACTGTTCCTAAGTGTGTCGCATTAAATGCATTAGCAATATTAGTATGTTGCTGTAATTATTTTTTGATGCATATAAAACATCCAGGAATTGCTGAGGTGAGAATAGATTTAACATTGACAGACTAGTGAAATAAATCTTGGTAAGATAGTGCTCATACGATATGCTTCTTTAAATAATACGCAGGATTAGATGAATTTGCAAATAAGAAGTCAATACAATTTTAAAGGATTTAGTGAGTCATTTCATCAGAGACTGAAGCATGCAGATATTTAATTTAAAAAGCAGCAGTTTGCAGTTGACATAAAGCTCTCCCTAAACCCATTATATATCATTGTAGCTGT
>JANHZT010002197.1:335584-345635 GCA_032468215.1 Stegonotus admiraltiensis | reverse complement strand
GAGATCCAACAGGACCAGGACAGAGGAACAGCCCCTATCCCGAGCCCTCCAGAGATCATCAACCAACGCGACCAAGGCCGTCTCCGTGCTGTACCCGGGCACATCCTGGAATGCTATGATTTTGTGCCATGCTGTTGGAACTTCTTGGGGCATGGTGGTTTTGCTTTGTGCTGTACTGCTAGGATTTCCTGGGATATAGCAGCTTTTCCTTGTGCTGATGGGTCATGCTTGTGCAGCTGAGGCTTCCAAGGATGGCTGTGGCTTCATGCTACATTGTAGTTTATGGTCTTCATGGAGCCCCGGAATCATGACATTCCAAGAAGTCCCTGAGTCATAATATGGCAAACAACCCTGGAACTACATGGTTTTGGAGCAGCATGCTGCTCTTTAAGACAGGGACAGGATGATCATAATAGTAGAGGTGAGGGGAATAGGCAGTTAGGGTCATTTGAAAGGAATCCTGTCCATACCCTGAAAAAACCAGGGTTTGTGGATGGCAAAGGTCAAGCCCAGAATGATTTGGACTGTGCATTCTTGTTGGTAGAATTTATTTATTCAATTTCTATAGCCACCCATCTCAGTCAATGTCTCTGGGTGACTTAAAATTCAAAAGGAATTGTAATAATTTACTTTACAGGGAGTTCTGGGATTGTTGTTGCTAAGAGATGCAGTCATAAGTCACATTTTATTGGTCATAGCAGTGGAAACTTCAGTTCCCACTGTGGTCATAAGTCAAGGATACATCTAAAGTGATTCAACTCATATACATATGACTATTTCAAGAGGGTCATGCTGGAGATTTCTGGTTAACTGTGGTGTTTACATTGTGGGATTCCAATGTTTTCTATGGTTGCTCCCCAGTAAGTTATAACTTGCACTTTCTGTACTGTTATTTCAGCATATATGTAGCAGAAACAGTTTAATTTTTCAAATTCTTTTAATATGAGTATCACTGTGAGTTTAACCGATTGCTGCTTTTTCTTTGTTACTGCTTTGGTCTAATTTTGTGCTGAATATTTTTATACTGTTTAACATACACTTTAAATATTGTAAGTTATTGTTTTAATTGCTGGTTTTATTGAGTTACTTAAAATAATATTTAACATATTAAATATTAAACAGATAAAGTAACAAAGTGAGCCTTTGACCATGGGGAGGAGCAGTTGTTTGATTCAATTTGCATTTTGATGGGCACTTTCTGTGGAAACTGTGGTTGTTGTACAGGTGCTATTTCATCAGAAAATGATGAAATTACAGAACTGGGTGCAATATTGGGAATTAGGATATTAACATACTGATTTATTAAATGATTTAAGACTGAATTACAGGCATTTGAAATTAAGAATAAGAAAACAATCTTTCACCGACTAATTTGATTGGACAATCCTAATAAATATTTTCATGTGATTAGAAGATAGCCTATCAACAGCTCAGCTTTAGTGATTTCCATTCTTTTTTCTCACAGTACTGACATTTTATAGAGAAAAAGTGAATAAATTGCTTTCTAAAGACAATGTTTGCTTCTTCTCTTTTCCCTTTTCAGTGCCCAGACATGTTACTTGGAATCTCATAATGGTTCTGGTTCAGATTAGTTCCCTTTATAGCTATCCCAAATATGTTTTTTTCAAGAGGCATCTGGACTTTTTGGTTTATCAAATAGGAAAGTCCAGTTGCCTGTTGAAAAAAACAGCTTTGGGACAACCATGACCTGGATGACTGAGACTCTCCATAGACTTTACCACTATCCCATTTAACATAAGTAAGGCATGGAAATAATTCATCTTGAGAATGCAGATTCAGCCCAATGTTATGCATGTGCCTAATGATTACAGTGTAAACAATTCTTCTATATGCATATCAGTAACATTTTTAATACCAACATGTTATTTGGTATTAAAACTATTGTGGAAAGGACATTTTGGATCTGCAGTATGAAGACTTGAAAACTAGTCTTGTAGACATATATTAGAGTCAAGCATTGAGGCAATTGGAAATAAGAAAAGGACAAGGTTTGCAAATCCTTATATGCAATCTTTCTGCAAAAATGATTTTGTTGGTTTTGTGAGTTAGAAAATTACTCCTCTGGGGCATGATATACCACTTCATGAAGTCCATAGGTATCCTGCCATTTAATTAAATGAGAAATAAACTTGTTCCCAAGACCAACAAAAGGGCTGCATCCCAGTGGTATTTAATAGCTCTTTATGTTTAATCAGAATCTTCTGAGTATCCAAATAATGACTTCAAAGGTTACTAAACGTGCTGAGTTTGGGTTCCGGAATTGTGATGCCAATGGTGTCCACAGTATTTTATGGACCAGAATTAATGAATTTTCAGATAGTCATCAGTTCATGCCGTTAGAGTTCATCACATCCATAATGTGCCAAACCACACTTCTATAGACAATGATCACACACTGCAACTTCATGGGGTGATTTTAGACAATAAAGCATAAACAGGTACCATTTGAACTACAGCATATGAACAGCAACTCTCTGTGTATCACTATATGAAATCCTATTTTAGAATCACTTAAAGAAGCTGTTAACTGTTTATAGGTATATACCTGCTGCTTTACAAGTATGTCACTATAGTCACACTTATGAAAGCATGGGGTTTTGGGGGGCAACATCATTTTAACAAACTTCTTTGATCTTAACTTTTAAAAATTAAAGCTCAGGTTGAAAGAGATTGCTTCCAAAAAAACACAAAAAACACCCAGGTCAAGCAAGAAAGAGTTTTTACTCTTTACTTGGCAAGTTCTCTATTTGTCTTACCTAAAAAATAAAGAATATTCTTTGTCCTACTGGAACTCATTTTCAGCAATTACTTTTGGCAAGTGTTGAAAAGATCAGCAGTAGATACACATGGATATTATGTTACTGCAGTAAGAGAAAAATATAGAAAGATAACTTGCATCAGATAAGATTATTTTGTACTCTCCCCATAATTATAAGACAGACTGGAAGCTAGGATGTTGTGAAAACTCTACGCACTTAATCAACACTAACAAATAACTCAAAGGAGAATAGTTATTGTGATTGGGACATCCTTATCATCCAAAACTGAATTTTGGATTTGTATATGGGACTCTCTACATGCAAATCACACATATATTGCTGAATCATGTCCTAAACATTATGGTATTTGAATATATTTTATCCTGATTTTCAGAACCACATCAGAGAGTAGATCCCTAATCCAATGCATCATTATTTCATGTACACTGATTTCAGTAAGACATATTCTAAGTAGTCACAATAATTTTTGTTTCCTTCTTGTAGGAATCATTTTTTTTAAAAAAAGTGTTAAAAAGATAAGTGTAATAAGGAAAAGAGTTGAGGTTAACTCTAAAGAAAATTTCTTCCATATTAGAGGCCTCACCAAAGAACAGCAAACTTAGCTATTGGGGTAGCTTGCATCCATAGTGGGATCTGCACAGGCTATGTGGAACACACTATAGATGAATAAATGGTTCTTCAGATTAGTTAAACCTAACTATAAGCTAAGTAGAGTTGTATACACTAAAGTGATCATCTGGAATTAGGTTAACAAAGAAACTACTTCAACATGGGGGTGATATGTACACCGAGAGAGTATGCACCAAGACAAATTCCTTGTGTGTCCAATCACACTTGGCCAATAAAGAATTCTATTCTATATTGTAATGCCTATAAAAACAACTTGTGTCTTATGGCATAATATTCTGAGCCAGCTATAATTTTCAGTGGCTGCATCATGAAATATTCCAATAACCCAGCCTGAAGTTTATCATACTTTGTACTTTAAACAGGTATGTACTGATTGATCAGCTTGAGCTCATAAAAGCCACAGTCCCCATGGCACTATGGGTTCATAGTTATTTGGTACCAATGCTGGATCCAGGAGAAATTTGATGGAAGTTGCTAATGTTTGGTTGTTTGTATAATGAATGCATATGCTAGCACTTCCAATGCTTCTGCCAGTTTATAAAAATACATATATAATAAAATCATTTAATACCTCTAAAACTGATATTAAAACTACTGAAAGAAACTTAAAAAAAAACTTTAAACCTCTAAAAGGCTTGAATTAATGGGGAAGGTTCCTGCTCTTGACCTGTCTCAGAATTAAAGACATTTTTTCCACAGTATGATCTTTATTATAAAAAAAGCAGAATTTACTTTTGATGCTAGATACATCAATAGCAGGAGCTGCAAAGAATGTTCCACTGAAGACCTAAGTGCAAGAACTTAGTAAAGTTCCAGTGTAGACTCTCAGAATGGGAGGATCTGCAGGAAATACCACCATTCATTTCTTTATTTTAGCATATTTATGGTCCTTCCCAATCGGGAAGAATTCTGGATGGTATGCAGCATGAAACAAAGAGAGAGAAAAAATAACTAACTCCAGAATAGAATTAAAGGTAAACATAAACATAGAAAGCAAGGAGAAAAAAACCTAAGGTAAGCACCCATCAGTCAGGAAGTTGGGATTGAAAATGTGTTGAAGTGTCCAAATCAATACTATGACCAAAATATTTACTCCAAATTAACATAATTTCTTTGGGGAAAAAATTTAAAAATCACATTATCAACTTCATATAATGAAAATTTATATATAATATGTTTTATAGGTGGCACCTCCCCCCCCCCCAAAGATGAGCACAAATTAATAAGGAAAATTCTTTGGCATGTTGGAAATGTGAGGTGGCCCCGGGGAATTTCTACCATATGTGATGGGAATGCCCAAAGGCAAAAAATATTGGATTCTAATAAAGAGTTGATTGGAAGAAATTTTGTTAATAAATATATAAGTCAAACTGGAACTTTTCCTCTTGGGAATGACAGAGGGTAAATACAAGAAAGATATAAATTATCTACTACTACATATACTTACAGAGGCACAGATAGCTTTTGCTCAGAAGTGGAAAGATACCCCAACTGAAGAGGAAATATTACTAAAAATGTTCAATTGTGCAGAAATGGATAGACTCACTTTGGAACTCAAGGATAAAAGCGAAACATCTTACTATAAAATCTGGACAAAATTCTATGAATGATTAGATAAAAGGAGGATAGCCGAGACAAATGTTTAGTGTTAGATTAGAAATATGTACATTATTATAGATAAATGTGTATGTGAATTGTATGGATAGGTACATATATAGATAGATAGATATGTATAATTGTATAGAAATAAGCTTAATACACAAAGAAGAAAGTGAGAACACTTTCTTTTTGCTCATTGGCCCTTTGCTAAATAGATTTCAGTTTTAAATCTTTCAAGGTGACACTTTTCTATGCATTATATTTAATTTTAAGAATCAAACATCTAATTTTATTTAAATGTTTATCTACCCTATGTTGTCAGCTTTGGAAGCCATATTAACACCAGAAGCTACCACGCTGCCACCTTCTTGTGGTTGGGAATGTAGGAGAGGGGATTTAGTAGAGGGATTGTAGTTAGACATAATAGCATTCTTCTTTTCGGTCAAGGTCATGGTGTTCCTGCATCTGGAGGAGGAGTGGTTGAAGTGGTGGCTCAGTTGGGATGGATGGTGATTGGGCCATCTGATGGACTGAGGGGTGCAGCGGTAGATTTGGGATTTTGATTTTCTGAGGAAAAACCTGGACCTCTCAAATTCGGGTTTTCCCAGATGTGCCAGTATACCTACTCTAAGAAATGGGAACTTTGAGAAGATGCCTGTCCCAGAGTTTTTAATTGGAATTGGGGTTTTCCGGAATGCTGACAATGTATAATTTCAAAGATCTTTGAATAATTTAATCACTTTAATAGCATCTTAGGAAAGTTTCTATTCTTTGTAGTTCATGCTTTGTTGGTTTTAGCAACAACAAACTGGCTGGTACACATGATCATATAAAATGGCCCGCTCTTATAATTGCATTGTTTTTTTTCCAGACAGTGGTTTTAACATTTTACCCTAATATTCTGTACTACATGTTACAACACCAGCAATCTTAGTGTCAGTAAATGTCAGACATTTTCCTCCTAAGCTTCCATTTTCCATTCTCAGTAAATATTCCCCTTCAGGGATTATCCTTTTCCATTCATTATAAATCATGAAATAAGTACCCTGTGGTGTCATGTTAACTAAATGGTTATAGATGTATCATCAAGTGATATATGATTTATGATAAGACATAGTCTTGATGGTAAATATCCTTTAAGCATGTCCTTATACTCACTGCTTTCCTATTCGCAAATTTAAGCTTTCAGGAAAAACCCCCATAAATCAATACTACAAACACAAAATGCAGCTTGAAATATTGAATATTTATTCCATAAATAATCAAACCATGCTCTTGTCTTATTTTTGTCCATTATCATAAGAGACAAAGAGCTTTTATCTTAGATGACCTTAAAATTTCAGTGTATCTGATAGCTACAAAAGCTGGGTGCTATGGGAGACTACAATCAAGTACATTTTTCTAATTGATGTTCCTACTTTGGTTCTGCATTAGATATACTTGCAAATATCTATTCTAGCATGCATGGTGGATAGGAAATGAGGCTTCTCATAGAAAAGAAATAATGGAAACTGAATAATAGACTGCCTGCACTTGTTACAGATACATTAGAATTTTAATAGTTAATTCAGGACCTCTTTAGACATCATTTATTTGCAGTTTTTGAACTACATTGATACAATTGTATTTTAGCCGACTAGCATGAGATCAGTGAGAGTATTATGGGAATAACACATTTGAAGGTAATAAATTCAAATATAGACCTATTAACTATTAATTTTGCTCTGACTAAATGGATGAGGCATCCTTTGACTCATAGTATAGTTCATATGTATGTAGTAGTTAAGTACTCTCTATATATTAAAAGTAAAATATATCAAGAAGATCCTTTCTGAGGCTAGGAAATAGAGACAGAATCAATCTAAAATATAGCCTCAATGACAAATTCACTCTCCAACCAGCTTATAATGAATAGCATCTTGAACCTGGCAACACTGAATCTCAGCTCTGACAGTTTGGTGGGCCTAACAGTATTTATAATTCTAGCATTAGCTAATCCTACAAAATAAAGGCTTTCTTGTCACTTGGTCCAAACTTTTTTTTTAGTAGAAGTAAAAAATCATTTCTTATTTCATAATAGAAAGGGACAAAAGTCTTTAGCAAAATGGTTGATGTTGCACTCAGCCCATAAAAATCTGATGTGGCACTCCAAGGAGGCCATTTCTCACTTGGCTTGATGCGATAGTCACTTAATGATCAAATTAGAGCTTCTTCAGCCAAAGATGTGGTGAAATAACAAGGAACAGCTTTGAATCAGACTTCCACTTTAGATTTACAGACTATCCAGGTGGAGTTCATTATAGTGAAACACCCAGCAGGATACTCTTGACAGTATATAAAGAAAACAAACTAAATTCGTCCTGGTTGATTACATGGCCCAGCTTATTTAAAATGCCAAGCTTTAGTCTTTCTCCCCAATGCACACAATTCTCTATACCAATATATTTGGAATGCATATACTATCCAAGAAGGTTGCACCATTGCTTTTTGCTGTTTTGTTTACGTATTATCTGAAATATTTATGAAAGTTGAGACACTAGATATTTTAGAGTAGGATTTCACAGCTGCATATTCTTAAGATGGTGAATTCTTAACCATAAATAGAAAACTAATGCATATTTAGGTTTCTAAAAATGGCTTAGTTTGAGCTCAGTAGCCTTGCTACTTCTCGTACAGCAACCGAAACTCACAGAATAAGTAATAGCCATACTTCATGCCAGACATGATTACTTAAAACCACTATTTTATGATGAACAAGAGAAAGGATGGAAATGTCTTAACAGTCACGAGTGTAAGATTTCCAGTGGAAGTATGGCAAGCTAAACACATCTCTAGGATGCTGGAAATGATGACAAGAGCAAAGACTGAAGAACTGGTAAACAGATTGGTTCTTTGGAATCTGTCCAGACAAGGAGAGGGTGGGAGATGGCCCACATCTGAACAGCTGTTCCTCATGAGGAGACTGGATTTGAGGATTGAGCATTAGGAGATGAAGGGATCAGTCATCAAGCTCACAATTGCAGTGGAGCCTTTTAAGGACACTAAGTTCATTAATTTAACTTTTTAATCACTTTCAGAGATTGTCTATTTGACAATCAAAGCTTCTGTAGAGCTTTGGAATTACAAGTTTTGACTAGTTCACGTATTGTACTAAGCCATGGTTCATTCAACCATGGTGTTAGATTTTGTAATTTGTTGGCTGTGCCATAAATCACGGATTTCAAAACTCAAGGGCTGAGTTCATAAAAGTCATAATGTAAACAAAAGCAGATTGTGACTTCACAGAATGTGTGAGCCTAGTTAAAGAGCATAACCATAATGTGATCATAAAATGATCCTGTCTTGAACTGATGCTGTTGGATTCTGAACCAGTTTAAGACAATTCTCTTGAGACTGGGATGCTTCAGAGGCTTCCCAGGTATTCAATCCAGGCTAACCAGCTATTGGGGCTGCCTATAGAAAAATGCTCCTACCACCACCACTGTGCCATCTCAATTCTCCATGCCAGAAAACCAATTGCCAATTATTTTCTTGCATATGTCTTACTACACACATGTATGGCTTGTTTACAAAGTTAAGCATTAACATCTATATACCTGCAGATGTTATAGATGTTAAAACTATACCTGCAGGTATATTTTTCCCAAGTTTCACTCTCTAATCTTGATTGCAGTTGTTATTAGAAAAGTCTATCAGTAGTGTATAGTTATTTGCTTCACATGCAGAGGCTCACAGGCTCAAAACCAGGCAGATTTTTAAAAAATTAGTATTTCCATTTCCCTGAGCTACCCACTCTTTTTTAATAAGTTACCTGGGTTTTTTTTTTGCTGTCACTTAAGCTGGAAGAGTTCCAGTCCAAGTCCAAAACAGATCAGATGCATAAATATTGTAAATGTGTTGAAAAATAAAGAATTCTAAGTTTCAGCAGTGTCCTAGAAAACATTTAAATTAATAAATAAAACCTAATATAAATTTCATTTGGGTGTTCAGAGTTCAGAGGGCAACTACTGCGTTTTTCTTGTTAATGTAATTATCACTCAATACCTTTTAAGCACTAGCACTTAGTACACATTAAACAGCAAAGGAATCTCACCTTTCAGACGTCTGATCAAAATGTTGTAAATAACAAGAAAAAGGAATAAGGATCTGAGAGGAAAATAAGTCAATTCAATACAAGAAGTAAAAGTTATAAAGATATTGTAATTGCCAGGTTGGAAACAGTTCAAGAAGAAGAATCAAACGTTTTTTGGCTGTATGACAGCTCACCGCAGCCAATTCACTGTGGCCAACTTGCTGCAAGCCAACTCACCACAGGACAAGTGTTACACTAATATTGAAGAAATAGTTGAATAGAATCATTTAAAAAAGGATGCCAAAGAAGGGACAAAATAAAATTTGAATGTCAAAAATTTAAATATTTTTAATTATTAAATTGAATTGTTGAATTGTCCCACAGTGAGTTGTCCTGAGGTGAGTTGGCCATGGCAAGTTGGCTGTGACAGGTTGTCCCATTCAAAGATTTTTCAGCCATGGTGAGGGACTGGAATGCTAACTTTAAAAGGTAAATTGATCCTTGGTAGTCAAGAGACCATTTCTTAATGAATGGCCCCATGATCACTTCTTCATCTGCTTCATTTGGAGACATTGTATAATTTCTACATTCCACCCAATTTTTTAAAAAAGATTAAACATATTATAGTTATTTGATGGTATTTAATTTTAGCTTTACAACTTTTTCGATATTTTTATTACTCTTTAACTTTGATATGTGTGTGTGTGTATGTGTGTTTGTAGATTTTTACGGGTAGAGGTATGCAAGTCTTGGCATATTTGGGTCTTTTCCCATGTAAGATTGAAAGGATCTTGGCAACGTTTCGACAAGGTCCCACTCGTCATCTTCAGGCTGGTGCCTTTGGCTTCGTGCCTGTGCGAGCAAAGTGTGAATGGAGCTGCCATCTCTCTATAAATACTGGTGGGGAGGTGTGGGGTGCTGGCTTTGTTGCTGTGAGTGGGTTGGTTGC
>JANHZT010002197.1:311387-325057 GCA_032468215.1 Stegonotus admiraltiensis | reverse complement strand
CTCGCGTGCCCACCGATATGGCTCCGTGTGCCACCTGTGGCACCCGTGCCATAGGTTCGCCATCACGGCCCTATATCTTAATATATAACTCCTTTTTCTTCCCCTCATTTTCCTTTCTTCCCCCCTTCTCTTCCCCCTACATAAAAGCTATCTTGAATACTTATGGAAAAAGTGGAGTACAATTTTGTGTTTGTCACCAATGTTAAAGTCACCTGATTGAATTTTGCTATGTCACCCAGTCACGGTTTTGTGACATTGCCCAGTTGCAGCTTTACAAACTTTCAGCTACTAGTAAGATCAGTGACAGCTGCATGTGCTAATTCTTTAGCACATGCAAGACCCTCTTTATTAACTTGGGCTTTAAGAATCATTCAGGACTGTTGCTATTACGTTGCCTTCCTGTTTCATAGCAACTTCCCTGCCCAAGCTCCTTGACTCCTGTGACAGAGATCTGATATAGCTCCAGAGTTTATGGTCTTCATGCCAGCCATAGATGCATAGATCTGTGCAAGGTCACACAGACCCTGACACAGGAGAATCTGTGGTCAACTTGCTGGGGAAGTCAGCATAGAAAATTTCAAATGGAGATCTTGCAGGGCAGTAGTCATAAATATATCCATTTCAAGGCTTTTGTAATTGCAAACAGGCATTAAATGACAGGTTATAAGTCCAAGACTAACTATTTTAAAGCAATAGTACTTCACCCCCATTGTGTCTGTATATTACTATCCATTGGCCTTGTTTTGGGTGATCCAAGCCCTTCTGAGGAAGGAGAACCTCAAAATTCACCTACAAGGCTGTGCAGAGGAATTTTTAGAACATGTGTTAGACAAAATCACTCAAATTTATTCTCAGTTAGAGGCCAGCCATCATGAGACCAGTGGAGATCCCTGGTTCACAGCCTTGCCCTGTTATCTTGAAATAGTTTGAAACTGCTGAGCCTGAGGAAATGGACATAGTACTTTTGACTGTGAACTTAGCTAACTGCTCCTTAGATTGATGCATTTCCTGGCTAGCTAAACCTGACTGAGAGGGTACATGTGACTGGGTTCTGATGATGGTTAATTCATCCTTGAAAAAGGAAGT
Source organism: Stegonotus admiraltiensis (assembly GCA_032468215.1). Lineage (NCBI taxonomy): Eukaryota > Metazoa > Chordata > Lepidosauria > Squamata > Colubridae > Stegonotus > Stegonotus admiraltiensis. The sequence continues at coordinate 323,971 of JANHZT010002197.1, read as the reverse complement.
TGTTCTATGACAACATAAGCAAAACAAAACAAAACACTTAAAAGTTAGAATTTTTCTGCAAAAGTAGTGAAAAAAGCCTTACATGATTGGTCAATTCCCATACTGATGCCTTGACATTAAAAATATGAACCTCACTATCCCTTTAATAATGCCAAAGGTGCATCTGTGGGTATGAGGTATAACATAATGTATATTGTATGTTCTGTAGATTGTAGCATCATTAAAATGATTAGGCACGTTTAAAATTCTACATTTTATATTGCCATATGTTTCTTATATGGAAAATGTTATTAAAAATAATTGTCAAGCTTAATTAGCAATGCAAACGTCTTCCAATTGCTAAGATTTTTTTTTTGGAACTAGAACTTGTTTAATGTACTTTATTATAAACAAGCATGCTTTTTTTTGTCTTCTGACAGGCTTACCAGCCAAGAGATGCCAGCATTAAAAATGTATTAGAGTTGGAGGTCTAGACAAGGTCCAAAAGATCCCAAAGAGATCTTTTCTCACACGCCTACAGATTAACAATTTTCAGACAATGCTGGACTATTAAAATTGCATGCAGCTGTACAAAAAGAACTCCAGAAAGAAGGTTTCTTAAAAAGCCTCTGGATATGCTATGTTTATAAGGGAGATATATTTAAAAAATCATCTTTATATTGAAAAGACAGTACAAGACTTTATACTTGGAAATACATTAAACAAACAAACAAACAAACAAATAAATAACACAACTCCTCTTACCAAAGTCCTTCTAATTTAATTTTTATTCACTACTGTCAACAACATTACAATTATTGGCTATTTATTTATTTGTCAAATTTATATGGCTGCCCATCTCACACAAAGTGACCCGTGGGTGGCATACAATAATGCCAAGAAATTAAAACATTACACAAAACTGCTTAAAAGAATAAACATAGATAAAACGAGACCAAGAGAGGGGAAATATTAGATGCAATGCATCCAAGGTGCATCCTCCCTGTTATCAGGGGGACCCCAGGCTTGATGAAAAAACATGTTTTGAGAGCCTTCTAGAAGGCCATAAGGATTACAACTATCCTCACTTCAGGAGGGTTGATGTTCCAGAGGATGGAAGAAAAAGATGGCACACCAGATGGCAGTCTTTCATAGACAGGACATGCAGCATGCCTCTCCTGCCTGATCTGATGAGATGAGATTGCTGTTCTGAATAAGGTCAGAAAATCATGAGACTGCATTAGTGGTACCACTAGACCAGTGGTGAAATCCTACCGGTTCGCACCGGTTCAGGCAAACTGGTAGTGATAAAAGCTACCAGTTCCGTGAACCGGTATAAAAAAAAAGCTACCGGTTGGTCCGAACCGGTATTTCTGATGATCAGCTGTGATGAACAATTTAAAATCACTAGAAAGCAGGACATCCTGCTTTCTAGTGAATCTAAATTGCACAGCAGAGCTGTCCCCCCTTGCTGTTCTACTTACCTTTCCAAGCCTCCTTTTTCCACATGCAACATGCATTTGACGCATACCGTACATGCACGGGCAGTGAACCGGAGGATTTCACCACTGCACTAGACTGCAGAGTGCCAGGCTTACAGGTGCTGTCCTTGAATTTTCTGGAAAGCTCCAGTATATCGCATGTTCTGCTGATGCCAACATTTGATACACATTTGATCTTTAAAATTAACACCTTTGCTTTTTGCATGTCAAAAACTGAGATGTGATATTTTTATGTAATTGGCTTTCCATCATTCCAATGGCCATGACAATAATGTTAGTGAGATTTTCATATAGGCTTCAGTAACAGAAGTTTTAAGTTTTTTTTTTTTTAAAATGGAACCAAATAACACATTCATGGGCACATCCATGGAAGTTATTTAATTTGCTAAACTCTTGTCACGAATTAAAAGATTGGCTCTTATAAAGCCATATGTAAGAAAGGAGACATATATTCAAAGTAAACTATTAATTGTATCTGAAAGAGAGAGAATTAATCTTCCAGCTACTATTTGAAGAGATACTTCTGAGAGATTCAAAGGGCAGCATTAGGGTTTATGTTAGTATCTGTGATATTAGAGATGTTTTATATTTCCTTGACTTTGTAGAGAACCAGAATTTTATTCCTCAGATAATTTTTCTGCCAAATCATAAGGATGTCTTATCCCTCTATTTACATATTTTGTGTTGCAAAGAAAACCCATCAAAATTTCTCTACTGAAACCAAATAAACTGCAGAACAAGAGGATAGTGAAGAATCTGTCTTCTCCAATTCTGTGTCTCTCTCTAGGTGTGTATGCATAGAGGTGATCATGATAAATAGCAGCTGATGATAGCAATCTCTCCAATGAGGAGGGCAAGATTTTCATCCAAAGCATTTACTTCACACCTCTAGGAGGAGAGTGAAGAAATAGGGAAGTAAACATACCTTTCAACACTTTTGCCGATATATTGAAGCTTTGTCTACTTCAGTTACAGTATTTTTTCCTGCAGAATTCTGCCACTTCAAAAAATTGTAAGTTTCTGTTTAGTGTTTCTTCACTTTTTGCCACAATATATTGTTCATGTTGCCACTAGTCTTTTTTCATCTTTGTCTCATATGAATAAAGACTTGATTCACAAATTTCATAGTTTATTTAACACTTATTTGTTGAATGAGGCACACTTTTAAGCCATAAATAATTACGATACAATGATTGGGCTCCCACAAGACACAATATGACTTACAATAATATGTGAACCCAGTCAAGGTATAACAGATGGAATGAAGCAAACTGACTTTATAATAACTGATCAAATACAGTACATATCCAACTTGGCTCAGGAATTATATTTAATGTTGCCCTTCAGGAACATCCATGGTTCCTTTCAGAAAGTAGAATTCTCATTGTATTCTTTGATAATAGCATATCAAAGTCATCCTGAGATCTAATGTTGGCCCAATCAGTTTTTAAGTTTCATTTTTTCAGCTCCAAACATCTGACCTGAATCCAATTATCTGCCACTGAGATTAGTGTCACTCTAAGGAGTCAGCTATCTGAACAAATAAAATTTTACAAAGAGATACAAGAATAAGTTTATATTCAAGAGAAGATATTCTTTCCAGATTATTTGATTTATTTATTAATCAAATTTATATAGCCACCTATCTCAACAAAGGTGACGCTGGGCACTGCAAACAGATTACTAATACTGCCTATAATAATTGCTTGGATGTGAGTCACTGTCACCACTACTATTTGTCTATTTCATTAATTCCTCTGTCAGCGATATTAAACAAGTCAGGCCATAGCTAATAAACATCAAAATCATCTGCCAGGCTATCCTACCTTCTTTACATGGATGATTTGAAGCTGTATGAAAAAACACAATCTGAAAAGGAATCACTGCTTAACACAGTCCAAATATACAGTCAAGATATTGCAATAGAGTTTGAACTGGACAAATTCACCCTCACCATTAACAGGGAAAATGGTAAAAACTAAAGGAAGCAAGATGCCCTATGGAAATAACATCAAGAGTCTGGATGGAGAAGATCACTACAAATACATGGGCATTCTTCAGGCTGACAACAACAAGCACACTGATGTCAAGAAGAAGTTAGTAGTGAATACATCAGAAAAGTGAAGAATACCTTAAAGTCCAGACTCAATGGCAGAAATTCCAACAAGGTGATAGTTGCAAATCCAGTGATTAGATACAAAGCTGGAATAACGGATTTTACTATAGTAAGACAAAGTATTACATGGCCAGTACATAAAACAAATAGTAGGCAAAGCAAATAACAACATGACTTGGCAATGGATAAAATTGAAATTGAAAAGGGGAAGGTGCCAATTCTGACTGCACAAGTCAAGTCTTCAGAATAAATGCATATAAAGCCAGAACTGAAAAGATGCAGTAGCTACAGATAGCAAATACCACATCTGCAAAGAAACTGAGACCACCAAGTTAGTTGCTGCAAAAAGATCACACAGATTACAAACAATGGCATTACAAAGTAGCAACAATGATACATTGGAATACCAGCAAGAAATACCATTTGCCTGACAGCAAGGACTAGTGGGACCACAAAACAAAGTACAGAAAATGCAGAAGCTAAAGCACACTGGGTCTTTAGAGTTTAGACAAGCAAGCTCCTGCCTTATAATCCCCCAGACTTTAAAAATTGTTGATGAGAAAGAGTCTGGATAGTAAACATTGCAATACCCAGAGATTGCAAAATAGAAGAGAAAGAACCAGAGAAAAACACAAAATGTAAGTTTCTACAAATAGCAGAAGGAACAATTATGGCAAAAGAAAGCATAGATAGTACAAATAGTATAAGGTGTCTTGGGTGCAATCCCAAAACCACTGGAGCACCACCATCAGCATTGACAAAATCACCATCAGTCAATTGCAAAAGGCAGTTTTATTTGGAACAGCTTACATCCTATGACAATACATTTAACACCATCAGACAACAACATCTGCCTATCCCAAGTCCTTGTGAAGGACTCAGTAGCTGCATAAAAATGCCAAATCCAGTGTAAACATGGCTGACTGTGTGATCAGCTGTATTAATAATAATAGCAATAGCAATAGCACTTAGACTTATATACCACTTTACAGTGCTTTACAGCCCTCTTTAAGCAGTTTACAGAGTTAGCATATTGCCCCTAACAATTTAGGTCCTCAGTTTACTCACCTCGGAAAGATGGAAGGATGAGTCAACCTTGAGCCTGGTGAGACTCGAACTGCCAAATTGCAGGCAGCCGACAGTCGGCAGAAGTAGCCTGCAGTACTGCACTCTAAGCATTGTGCCACCACAATAATGACATTACCGTATCTGATAATAGAAAAATAAATGAAAAAGAAGTACTGAAAATTAAAAAAATAGGAATAAAAAACATAAAGACCTTCAAATAGATAAAAAAAATGTAGAAGAAAGTTGTAGTGGTGCCAATAATAGTGCCATTCCAAAATATCTGAAAAAGCATTTGGATGCAATAGGAATGGACAGAATCTCAATTCATCAATTACAAAAGCTGAATTACTTAAAACAGCACATGTATTATGATATATTTAGCCTAGAACCTTAAAAAGAATCTCTTAATCAAAAGCGTCAAATTGCAACTATTTTGTAGACCATGGGTGTCAAACTCTTGGCATCACATTGTCATCATGTGACATTTTGTGACATTTTTCCCCTTCACGGAGCTGGAGTGGGCATGGCCTGCATGTGACTCATCCGGCCTGCGGGCTGCCAGTTTGATACCTCTGTTCTAGACTATGTTTAAATAGCAATTATAACAGTAATAATAAAGAATAATAGTATGGTTCCAGGGACAATTTTGAATTTAAAGCAAGAGTATGTAACATATCTGCTTACAACTTGTGCGAGGCTTGCGTGGGTTGTTTGGGGTTTTAGTGGGGGGAGTTTGGACTTAAATAAGCTTAATTTTTATAAGGTGTGAAATATATACTTTGACCCTCTGCAAGGTTTAAAACTCCTCTCCTTCCAAATCAGGTTGCTTGTTTGGTCCTGTTCCTATCACCTGGAGTTCTGGAAGAAAAAAAATAGATACTGATAAGCTACAACCTTTCTGTAGGCTACATTTTTAATACAGCTGACTGAAAGGTGGGATATAAATTAAGATATTGTAACTGTATCTTCATTCCAACAGTTGCTTATGTTCGTACTGGATGTATAAAGGCAATGCCTTTATCCAGAATTCAGTTTCTGCCAGCATGTCCAGTTTCCTTAAAATAAAGGGATTTTTTTTTTTGAAGTGTGAACATTCACAAGCAGATGGTTGACATAGGGAGCCATATGTTCAAAATGTTTGATTTTTCCCAATAACAGAGAGCCTGCCTGTGGATAATATGCCAGCAATATCTGTGCACTTGCTAGTGGGCTAAGGAGAGCATTGATTGTTAGCAGCTGTAGAAGCCTTTTGCTCAGCTCCCTGCTAGAATAACAAGCACAAAAGGCCTGTGGATTTTACAAGAAATGCTGGGATTATAAAGCTGAAGCAAAGATAGTGTTTTTACAATCAAAGTCAATCTCCATGAGCACCAAGAAAAAATGGTCAGTTTGCCTCTTGGAACACAATGATTATCTGTATGGTCACTTCAAGACCTTAATAAATACTAGTGGCAGTTCTTACATAAACCAGCTGGGAGACATTAGTTCCCTAATAGCAAAACACTTCCCTGAATGATGTAAACATGTTCTCCAACTCTGCGGCATGCCCAACTGCCTACAATTAATATAATAAATATTATGAGGCAAGGAGAGTCAGCATATTCTGTTAATTCTGTCCCTCTTCCAGCATTATTCCTGTGGGTGGCCCAGGACCACATTGCTTCCCATTCCCTGAGGGGTCTGTATCCCTTGTTCCAGAGCAAGGCAATCTGAAAGGTTCTTTTGAATTCTAGTCCCTTTTGACAATCAGAAACCTTGATCTCATAGAACATGCTCCTTGTTCTGCCCGACCCTCTATTTAAAAAAAAAATAGAAATGAAAGTAACGATGCCTTGAAGCTGAGCTGTGCAGAACTCCTAAATGGTGTGAAGATTGAATCAAGTTGCCCCCTTTATTATGGAATTGTTTCCACTGAAGCTCAGTCTGCTCCCCCCTTTTTTAGATTCCCTGTTTTGGGGAATTTGCTTTTCATTATTGATAAATATTTTTTTCTAAAAAAAGAAATGAAAGGTATGTTCAGTATTTGTCTTTCACTGGGCATTCAAATAATAAGGAACACACACACTCAAAATCTTTGCAGCCCCCCCTTTTTTCCTTCAAATCTGACTTCTTTTTACTAACTTATATTGCTATGTAGTAAAATCTAAAAGACTATATGTGAAACAAAGAAGAATATGGTGCTGAAGCTGGATCTGTCATTTTCATACACAGCCCAATACATTTATCAAAACTATATTTAAGACTCTTCTGTAGAGTGAACCAAAGATTTTCAGAAGATTTTCCTATCCACCAAATATTGCCTTTTAGGATAGATTAGATCTGGCCACAAAGTCTTCTATGATGATTAAAGCTTTACAGGATACATTCTCCTGGGCATTTTCCCAAATGAAATGGCCAAATGAACCAAAGGAAATGGCTGAAAAAATCCAATGAAACAGCTAAAAGGCTCGATGAAGCATACAAATTCTGACTATTTAATATAATCAGGTGGGGAGTTCATATGATGTCATGTTACACTTCAGTAGGAAATGAATCAAAGTAATTGTCACAAAATGAATGGCAGAGAACTTAAGGGAGAAAGATACAATTGAGAAGATTCATCAAATGATTTAATAATGTGGCTGTCAATTGCAAATTAAAAAAGCAGAATAACTAAATAGCCTATGGGACCGCCATAAAATTCAGGTAATTAGAAGTATGGATAAATGGGAGTTATGTTTACACAAGAAGCCTACAGTGAATTCAGAGACTTAGAATTCCTTCCTTGTATGGAAATTTTCATACTATTGGCCTAGGATCACTCTATAACCAGTAAATGCCACATTAGTAGAACAGTGAGGTATATGTTTGCATACATAGTTTCTACAAAAAAATTACAAGTAGAAGTAAAATAGCAATAGAACTTAGATGTATATACTGTTTCATAGTGCTTTACAGCACTATCAGTTTACAAATGCCAGCCTATTGCCCCCAACAATTTGGGTCCTCATTTTACTGACCTTGGAAGGATAGAAGACTAAGTCAACCTTCAGCCAGTCAGGATCGAACTCCTGCTGTGGATAGAGTTAGTCTGCAATCCTGCATTCTACCACTGTGCAACCACAGCTCCTAAGAAGAAAGAAGTGTCAATTTTTGTTGATTTGCTCATCCCCCTACTGTCTCTCAGTCTCCCACCCCCAATAGTTGTTTGATGAGTGTAGCTGTCATGGGAACCTTTCATAACAATGGAAAGTGGTCAGAACGGAACAATTGTTGCTTCAGAAGGAGCTTTATGAAAAATTATAGTCTCTGAAAATAATAATTAAAAAAACATTCAAATACATAATGCTAAATGCTTTTGTTTTTAATGCCACATGCATGAAACGTCTGACTAGCAATAATTCAATACAATAAAGTTCAATTTAAACTGTATCCATTTAAATTCAAATGCAGTAGCTTAACTGAAAACTGAGTTGTAAATAATAGTAACAAATGATACTAAGTCTTTATGCTTGCATTTTCTTGCTTTTATAGTTTTTCAGCTATTTTTAATTTGCAGTTACTTTTATTTTAGTTTGTCAGTATTATTTTAACAGTAAGTAACTTAGAGTCTTCTTTCTGAAAGGTTCCCCATAGATCTAATAAGTATACATAGTTTGCATATTAAGCCGAACCATTCATATATATACATATACATATTACAAACTATTCTAAAAATACGAGTTCCAGGTATATTAGTAAAGAAAGAAGCAGACATCCTGTGAGCTCCAGAGCTTAAAATTTTAAAATTTTAAGCGAGCAGATGGCTGACGAAAGCTTAGTAAAATAAAATTTTAATTATTTTAAAATTTTAAGTTCTGGAGCTTGCAGGATGTCTGTTTCTTTCTTTACATATACATCTACATCTACATCTACATCTACATCTACATATACATATACATATACATATACGTATACGTATACGTATACGTATACATATACATATACATATACACCAAGGATTCTTGTAAATTTCTGTGCTGCTGAATAAAAACTGAAGCTGAATATATTACTTTTTCAAGTCTAATACAAAATAGTCATTCCATTGTTATATTCTTCTTCTATAATGTAGAAGTGTCTTTTTCTTGTTTTCTGACACTTTTCAATAACATATGTAACTGTCTAAGTATGGCTTTAAGGTAGCTTTGCAGTCAGATAATTTACTGTACTGCCAAAAAGATGAAATCTATAATCATTGGCCATCATTAAGTCTATCCTGACTCTCTACCACCAATGGACACCCCTGATAAGCTGTTTGGATAGGAAATAGTGAACAGAAATAATAAAAGATAATTAGATTTTAAAAAAATAAATAATCTGAACTAAATTGTATAAAATCCCTTTCAGAAATATAGCCATAAAATATGCATAAAATAACCTTAGCTACAGGAAGGCAACCCAGCTCAGTGTATTAAAAAGATATTAAAGCAGCTTCAAATTACATAAGATTAAGAATGGCTGTAATTGAATACCTAAAACTAAGAACAATTTGAACCATATCATGCTGGAATAGCAGAGAAATTTGTTGGTTTTGACAAATTATAAAAATGTACCCATCTTACATTTACCAAATCAATATAGAAAAGGGATTGCAATGACACACCGTTTAGTGATTTAATTTATTTAAGTTTAGGTTGTAACCCAATAGCACTCCTCTGACAACCATGCACTAGATATGATTGTGTATAAAGAAACCTTAGCACACAAGCAGCTGGCCAACTTAAGGAACTCCATATTATTGGGGTACCTAGTTATGGGTAGGTCCTAGCAGTAGTGAGTGCTTGATTAGCACTAATTAGCATTAATGACAGAGAGCCCTTATATATGAGTGCTTGATTGTGCATTAAGTTTCCATTACAAACAACTGTGCAGAACACGTTCTGATCAAGATACCAGCTAATCCCAAACAGCTGCTCCTAATTGCATATTCCAGATGTTTTAAGCATAACAAGGTGGTGACAGGAACTTTCATAGCCTAGAACTTACTTTACCCAAAGTTTATATAGTGTTGCAATGAATAATTATTATGGTACTTTAGGTCTGGGAAGTTAACAAACCTACAATGAGGATATTAAGTACGCTTGGTATAATGTCATGGCCCAATGAGAATGAGCATCCTGTGAAAACAATCCACTTAGCAAAACTAGGTGTATGTGCGTGCCTGTGCACATGCATACACACAGAGAGAGACACACATTAAGACACATTTTTTTGAATGCTGGTTGAGATTATGTTAGATATTTCTAACATTAATTTTGGAATAAATGTAGGTTAAGTTTGTTAAACATTTAAACATTTCAAGTACAGTATCTTCTATGGAGTCCTTAGTGTTCTCTGAACTTGGTGGTTTTCTTGTAGATGTTCTGTTGAGCACCAAGGATTCCATATTTAAATCGTCAGCTACATATATTCTCTTCTTTTTGGTATGGTGTCTTTCTTTTTCTGTTACAGACATGACAGACAACAGGAACATCCATGTGTGTGTGGGTGGTGCACCTGCACACAAAGGAAGTTATGATGGTGGCTGGGAGTGTGCAAAGTTCTGCTGTTCTGACCTAGGCTCCCTTAAAAAACAGGAAGCAGGTATTGGTCCTGCCAAAACCTCTTTTATTTACTCGACTGTGAATTACTTTTGTTCACAGTCAGCAAGGTTTGTCCAAACGGTTTTGCAAAGGAATATTTCTCAGCACACATTATCTCACTTGGCAAGCTGCCACGTAACTTGTTTCCAGACACAGAGAAGGGAAAACTTGGCACAGAGTCTCTTAGAGTCACAAACAGAACTTTTCACTCTTGAAACTACCAAACGAACAAATTGTTTCCTGCAAAAGTCCCCTCCTTGTTCGCTCCTCTTTTGTTTCCTTTGGGAGGGACCAATCATCTCCAAGGTGTGGCTTTACTCCCAAGTCGACCCTGATTTCTGGGTTGTTCTTGTCTTCTGGCAGTTCTGTGCATGCGCACACTGGGAACGGGCTCCAGCCGTTCCTCTGCCTCGCTGCTATCTCCCTCTCTGCCTCTGATGCAGAGCCCTCATCTGAGCTTTTCCCAGCCCCAGGACTGGTCCATGTTCCTCCCCAACCTCCTCACTGTCTGACTCTGCTGCCAGCACAACATCTGCCTATTTGTATGTGTATTCCATTCATGGAGATAACAGACACATCAGGATTTGTTCATTGCAAGACCTGATGAAATGATGATGTTTGATAACCGAGGAGTTCATTTTGCTTCAAAATTGGGGCTGCACCTTTTTCTAGTTATACTCTTATGTCCTCTGATAGTTTATTTCTAAACTATCTCTTCATGCATACTTGCCTTACTGTAAATAAAGAATATAGGCTGCAGCTTTAAGGTAGCATGCAGATGTTCTAAATTTGGAGTTTGGAGCTTGGAGTTTGGAGTCTCCCCAAACACCTCTAACAATTGTTTCCCAATTGTAATAACAAAGTTAGAAAAACCCTATGTTTTTTAATACATGTGATGTAATCATATTACTTAATTTAATGAAATTGTCTTGGTGTCACCAAATTTTTGGACTGGTCCCCAAAATGCTAATCCTAGTCTATGACTCCTTGGCCTGACAAGGATTGTTTACTCTTGAAAACAGATTTCTCTCATTAGCAATTGTACAGAAACTTTCAGTAATTGGTGTTCAGTAATCTGCTTGGCCTTTTCTGAGCCTTCAGTCATCATATATTGAACTGCTGTGTTGTCTTTTGATAGATACATCTTCCTACTGTTTAGTGGAAGCAGTGAGATGGGCAGAAAACAAATTAAACAAACAATCAAACAAATAACTTTTATACAAGACCTGTGCTTTATCTAAGACCTATTTTCTGTGCTAGACACAAACTTGATTGGTCATTATGATTTTCTGTTTAGAAATGTGTTTTCATTTCTAAATCTAATCAGTGGAAGTTGGACAACCATAACCCCATATGTTTATTTTTTAGCAGCATAATTTTGATCTTATCTTTCCAGAACAATAAATTCATTAACTTGCTGCTACTGAATATTAACATAAAAAGTAAAATAAAGATGCTTTTGAGTGGAGATCAAGTCTTGGTGAGTTCATGGAATTTTCTTACCAATAGTACGAAAATAGGTCTCCTTTGCCTTCTTCCAAAGTGTTATTGGTTTTGGTTTTTTTAATTTATCTAGCCTACTGCCTATATTATATTGTGTATTGAAACATGTGGGTGTTAGGAATAACTTCTCTCTGTGAAATGTAATTTCTTCCTGCCAATTTTCAGTTGTGTGCAGAAAGATAGCAAAAACGAATAAAAGCAGAACCTGACAACTTTCCATAAGAACATACACACTGAGATGTTCTGCATTACTACACTTACCACTGTTCTTGAATATGTGCCCAAGCATCACATGGTGTTAACTGAAAATAGTTGCAAAAATTCCAGGTTACCCATTCCTTCCCCCCCACCCTCACCTCCCACTTAAGTAATAAAGTAACCGTATTTGGGCAACAAAAAACCAGATAACCTTAAATAACTGGTATGCTGGTTTAACAGTTGCAGACAGGAAGGCACTACAGAGAGTGATCAATTTGGCACAAGAAACCATCGGTTGCCCTCTAACACCACTGGATGACATTGCCAGGTCTCGCTGCTTCAGCAGAGTAAGGAAGATACTTAGGGATGATTCATACCCTGGCCAGTCTATTTCCATTTTTACCATCGGACAGAAGACATCGAAGTATAGCTAGCTGGACAAACAGGTTTAAAAACAGATTCTACCCAGGGGCTGTCAGGATCCTAAACAGAATCACAATCACTTCCATGTATATGGAAACGTATGTCTAGTTTTTCCCAAAATTACTTGTATAAGGATTATTCTCTATACTATTCATGTTGTCTTGTATTTTCTGTTATGGATTGCACCAGTAGAGG
>JANHZT010002197.1:292778-303041 GCA_032468215.1 Stegonotus admiraltiensis | reverse complement strand
ACTGAGGAATTTGTGTTGGGAGGAATTTGCTTTAATTTAGTTGAACAATGCTGGGAATGAAGTAATTCTCAGCTGTTCGAATAAAGTTTGTTTGTTTTTTCACTGACTGATTTTCCTAATACTTACTTGGGCCTGGGTCACAACTGTATCTTCACTAGCTTTGAGACACTGCAGTTATGACTTTCTCCCATCTTTGAAATACACTGGCAAAGTCCTTCTTCTGTGGAAAGTTCTTTCCTCTGACCATGTCAGTGTGCTTTCCTTCCTCCTTGAATCTGGAGAAAAGTGCATCAACATAAATTGCATTGGCCATAGGCCACTTCACACAATTTAAGTCAGGGTAGCTTCAGGGCAGTGACTCACTGTCATCCTTCTCTCTCCCACCCAGTATCAGCAACTGGTGGGGGAAAAAAATCAACCAATTGCTCTCTTCAGTATGAAAGGAGCAGTCTTAATATTTGTTATTTGCTATGCGCTTACTTTAACAGAGACAATAGATCATGTTCAAAAAGACAATTCGTGAGCTATTTTGGTCTTACATCAGTCAGTCAGCCAGCCTGCATGTTAGCTTTCTAGGAAAGGCCAGATGGATATAGGCTGTCTGCTAATTACTCACAACGTCTGTGCTGGTAAACAAACTGTTAATAGGCAAAGTCCTAATTTAAGCATGAAACACAGATAATACACTTGGACAGAAGCCTTAGAAGCATCAATGTGACTCAAGCCAAGAGTTTAAAAAGTGGGTAGGTCCCCTATTGTAATATACCAAAAAAAAGTTTTTCATAGCTCTTTCTGATGCAGAAATAGCAGAGAGTATTCTTACAAAAAAGAACATAATATATCTCAACTTCAGATATGAAAATTACCAAACTCAAAACAAGAAAGGGTGGTCACAGAATCTGACATCTTTCTCTTCTCTAGTTGCAGTCTAAAGTGAGTAAGACCATGCATATATTGATATGGGATTATTCTGACATTTAAGTTTTAGCATTTATAAATTGATGTTTCTTAAAAATTATTAATTGCTACATTATTCATTGTTTCTTTATTTTACTTTCCTGGAGTACAGTACTTAATGATTCTTCTTATTGAGATCTCATTAAAATAATTTCTATTTTAAATTCTTCTGCTTTTTAACGAATTGTGAGTTTGTATGGATGAGCATTAGCCACCCAATGCATTGCAGCAAATAGAAACCAAAGTCCATCAAGTTGCACAGTAATTTCTAACTTCAAATACAATATATTGTGGCCTATTAAAGAATGGCTTGAGAAGGTTTGGACATCAACCTGAAAACAAGACTATCACCTCTAAGGAAAGTGACAATCTAATGAAACTTTTCAGATGTTCCCACCTAAAAATCATCTGGTAGCATCTATGAAATCATTTCATAGATTTCCTGGGAGATCAATTTAGTTCTGTTACAGAAGTATACAAAATAACCTGGACTGAGTGACTTTTCTTCCTCTTGAAGGCAATTTACTCTATGCATTGCCTTTAATAAGATAAGAAATCTGTTCTCTTTCCCATCTCTCATTCCACCATGTGTGCATGTATTTCCACACTTTCCCTATTTTACAATGTCTACATTGTAACACGCAAACCAAATAGTATAATTCCTGAGCATTCAATAGTATATTCCCCTGAGCATTCAATAACCTACTATAAATAAAAAACACCCAATTTTCCTCATAGCCAAAGCAAAATGGTCATGCCTACATCAAATGTAAGTGGGAGAATATCAACAACTTCCTGGGGCATTTGGAGCTGATCAGATGATTGTTCCTAACTATGTAATTCCTAAAATTGTCTTCAAGGTGCTGGGTTGTCCACATGGGAAGATTTATCTCCATAAAGGAAGAAAAGTCAGCTGTAGGCTGAAGGGTTATATCAAGAAAAAGTAGACTAACTTGTTCTTTAGAACCTTAAAAACCTAACTAGTCTTAAATTATTTTTGCACTGGTGTTTTGTTTTTTTGAATTACCTTTCATTTTCTAAGCACAAATTTTGTAATCTGTAACATGTTAATATTGCTAAAGTTCAGGGTTTACAGCTGGAATAAATACTTTGTATCACAAACTGGATGTATGTGTGTAATTAGCAGTCCAGAACATTGCTAGTAGGCAAGTAGGAAAGCACATTTAGAAAGAAGAGATGTAATAATCGCTATTGAAAGCTTTTTTGTATGGATATTTTCCACTAAGGATTCTGTTTTTTCAGAATACTTGGTTTTATAGAGTGTTGCTATAGATAGATACCATTTGCTCTTCACTAGTAAAAAGGAAGAACTGAATACTAATTCCAGCTTTCCTTAAATTGGAACATACCAATGCTCTTTCTTAAATGTTAGGAGAGAGTGCAATCTCCTCGCATACGACACCTGGTAAACCTGTCTGCTAGGCATATGTCTATATATTTTATAGAACTGAGATTTCCCAAGCTCTATTTTATGCATCAATCATAGGCCCACAGCACTGAAACTTAATGGAAGATATACATAATTATAATTAGTTCCACCTTGGGTTTTCCAAATCTGGACATACTAGATTCTTTCTCACCAATTACAACACAGTCTTATCTATCTAATTTTCAAACCCAGATAATCTCTTGACATTATTTCCGTTTTCCTTCAGGACCTAGTGTGGTATTTATGTAATAGGAAAACGTATAGAACAAGTTGCTCTGAAATGGATGATTTCTGGAAGAGGGTTTATTTTTAATCATTGTAAAGTTCTTCCGTAGCAGAACAATTCAAAGCTTGTCTTGAAACTGTATATTACTGACTGACGTCAAATCTTGCTTTGCTGCAGCCCAAAGTACAGAAAAGAGCTGATAGAAATATTTCCATTTCACTATACTTTTAGATCATTTGTTTGAGGGAGAGAAGAGGAAGAAGTCTTCCAATCAAGTAGCTATTGAATGAAATAATGGGTTTCATATTCCTTCCAATTCAGGTGTCTCATCTTATAAGGAAGCAAGCAAAGGTTTGAACTTACATGCTTAATCGGCCTATTATATTACTCAGAATCAGTTTTTGATTTGGATCGCACGACCATTTCCTCAGGCACCAGTTAACGTTATTTTAATGTGAAATGAAGAAAATGACTTTGAGCCAAGTGCTCCATTCCAGATAATGGAGAAAGGAAATCCCAGATAGAGAGGATGGATTAGATAGAATGATGATAATTCCAGATGTACCATTTTTTTCAGTAAGAACTAATAATGAATTAATAATAACACACTAGTTCATTTGTAAACAAATGTACAGTAACTATATGACTTTGGAAACTCGCACATTTGGAATCCATGGAGAACTTAAAATCATAAAAGTTTAAACTCTTACATTTGATAAAGATTTGGAAGCATTGAGAAGAATTGATATTTCTCGTGAGAAAGAAGGATTAAAACTTCAGAAGAAAAACATCAAAGTTGTGATAAAATCATTACATATCCACAAACTAAACTGCTCAAAGTATGTGGCAATTCACAAAAATAAATTAACAATAATTAACCTACCTTTGGATGTGCAAGCTTTTGTTAAATTACATGGAAGAATGCATGAAATCTTACTACCAATTGATTTAAAATTGAGATAATGGATGCTTACAGATTAAAAGCAAGAGGCAATCCCTCATGGCAATTTACTCCTATAAGTGGTAACTTTCTGATATTCAGCACTAGAAACCATCTTTTATCATTTTCAAGAAAAGCTACTGAATTGAAATATCATGGAAATGTAATAATGATTTATCCAGATTTTCCTTTACATATGTTTTAAGAAATTTCTTTGATTTGATGCACATATTAGTAAAGAACAAGAAAGTTAATTGTTTTTTCTTGTATCCATAAATCTTTAGGCCCTGTCTTGGATATGAGATCAAAATATTTACAAGCTAGACTGCTGCTGTAGAATTTCTACAGGCTCTGCCCTGACTTTATTAGCAACAGTTTTGCCATTTTTTTAAAAAAATCATTCATCCCTTTTCAAACTCTTTAATAGTTGTGGCTAATATGCTTTTAAAATCTATCCTCCTGTAACTTTATTCCCAGGGCCTGAAAGATGAGTAATGAGAACAGCAAGATTACATGATTGGCATTTGTGAACTTCACAGCTAGCTTCTACAAACAACTCAATGCAGAAGTCAGCAGGATGTGGTATTTAATGATCAGTAGCTGCAATTCATGGTCATGTCACATTTAATGACCCATAGTGATTTGCTTAATAATCATAGCCAGAATCGACAAATGTCATCACAAGGACATGATCACTTTTTCACTTTATGACCCCGTCAGTGATAGAATTATTTGTCCAAATTGTGGTCGGTAAATGAGACTTATATAATAGCCCTGTTAAGAACACTGCTGAAATATTTCACAGATTCCAACTATAATCTGTATCTCTTCAATATGTAATTTGTGTTGGAGATTTTAATTTAAATGAAGATGGGTAGAAACATTGAAATACCCCCTTTACTTTTTCTCAAAATTATAAACTACCTCAAGCTTATGTCAGGTTAAAAAGGATTGACAGCACTCCTCTTATTAATCTCTATCTTTTGGAGATTAATATTAAGAACTAGGTATCCCATGGGAAAACTACATAGCTGACAATTGCTTCAGGTACATAAACTTGTATGTGAGATTCACGTTTGGCTATATTTACTTCTTAGAAATATGAGGCAGCTTAGACCCATGCAAGAAAAGTTATGAAACCAAATTCATAAGAGAGAAGTAGTTTTTGATTCTGATTAAATAAAAAATTGACAGTAAGAATCATGAACATTCTGAGAAAGTAAAATATCAACATAATGCATAGTATGGCTAAGTAGCAAGCTTTGATACCACATGCCAGTTAGTGGAATCTAGTTTCTAAATTATATGTTAATATCACAGAAATTAATAACAGAATAATGTTAATGGGAGCACTGTTATTGCTCTCCTTTCTGTGAACCCCCTTCACTCTTTCTTAAATTTGTTTCAAAAGGAGTTAGTGCTCTCCATGCCAGATTTGCAAGCAGAGATCACTAGGGGATCAGTGTTTTCCTGGAAGAGGCCTCTCAAACTCTTGGCTAGACCTTACACTCTAGTGACCTCTTCCTGGGTTGTTTTCATACCCATCTTATCAGAATACTCCCCATTTGTAAAAATTGTCTGCTTTTTGTGCAAACCAACTCCTCATCTTACCCAGTGTTTTAGAAAATGGCTGAGGTGTTGTATTTTTGTAAATTATATTGACATAGATATTGTCTATGTGAACAGTGAAGTGAAGAATTTCAGTTCTTTTAACCACATTCTTTCCCACTGGTCTATCTCTTTATTATAACCAAAATTCTTAGTTCATTTTATCAAGCTGTCTTTAACTTGTTTTTCCTTCATTTTAAATTTCAACAAGAGTGTAATATATTTTATCAATCACATGTTCATCATGTATGCATAATTCAGTTTCAGATTCTGTTTTATTATTACCTACAGTCTAATTATTTTGAAACAACATGCAGTTCATATTAGGCATGGAATATCCAGGTCCGTGATGGTGAACCTATGGCAAACATGCCACAGGTGGCACGCAGAGCCATATCAGTGGGCACGCGAGCACAGCTCCAGTGCACATGTGCGCGCCTTCCAGTTGATTTTCAGGCCTTCTGGGCCCACTGGAAGTCGGCAAACAGGCCACTTCTGGCCTCCAGAGGGCCTCCGGGAGGGTGGGGAAGGCCGCTGGAAAGGCTCTGGAGCCTGGGGAGGGTGAAAAAACAGGCCTACCGGGCCCACCATGCCATCACGTGCCAAAAATAGGGGAAGCGTGGGGGGGTCGCACACACATGCGCAGGGGTGGGGCACATAGAATTATGGGTGTGGGCACACCCATGTGTGAGCCCCCCAGACTCCCCCCACTTTTTGGCACACAATGGCAAAAAGGTTAGCCATCACTGATCTAGGTATTTTACTTTCTCAATTTGAAAACCAGTTTTTACAATCAATTCTTTTTGATCTTTCATCATCATCTCTAACTTTCAACTCTCTTCTTATATATTAAAATAGCTAGATTATGATCTAAAAGGTCCTTGGCAGTATTTCCACTTTATTAACACATGGTATAAAGATTTTACAAGTCAAAAACTTGCCTATTCTTAAGAAAAATCTGTGTCTCTCAGAAAAAATAGGTATAGGCTTTAGAGTCACAATTTTTATGTCTCCACATATCTATACATTCAAAATTATCCATTATTTCAAAAAATATTTTTGGTAATTTGCCTTGTGTTGTTTTTAATTCCTTTTGCAGAAGATCTGTTTTTTTGGAGGCAAACCATTTCATTGTAGTCTCTCAATAAATACTAAGTTTCATATGGCAAGTCTATTAGTTCTTTGAAGAACATAGTTTTGTTATCTTTTAGGTCATATATTCCTAATATCAGAATCTTGATTTCATTCAAATTAATTTCAGTCCCACATATCTGCCATAATCATCAGTCAGTTTCACCTTTGATCATAGCTGTGGGTTTAAATGCAAAATAACTCAATTTTCCTTACTATTCCCTGGCAAAATACATTCTTGTTCCATTTTTTGTGTTGCTTTTTTTCTTCCTTTTTCTATATCTCAACTTTTTCAAATAATGAAATACCTTTTAATGTGATGCATTCATCCTATTTATGTTCCCTGTTAGGCATTTAAACTTCATATTTATGTTGTAAATTTACAAAAATCTATATCTGTAGGGACCAATGTAGTAGCCTCTTCCTCAATCTCTTGCTATATTTGTTGCATAGCAACCTACTTTTGATCCACTTGCATCTCTTCCAATTCCTCTTTAAACCTTTTTTTTAAAAAAACCTTTTGCCTTTTAGGCTGGGTTAAGTCAAAATCTGTTTTGCTTGAAAGTTAAAATCACTCCTTCCAATTTATCCCTATGAAATGATATCTTTTTCTGTTTAAGTTTGTCAGTCAGTAAGGTGTATTCTTTTCTCATGAATGAAGGCAAATATATGTGTCTCAGAATAATGTGACATGCTCCAATTTGGGTCGGTCACCAGGACCAGAGGTTTAGTCTTCCAAGCTTTCGGACTCATGCTGGAACCCATCCTCAAGGAACTTCTCTTTCACCAGAATGTGTCATATTCTGGTGAGACAGAAAGTTCCTGAGGATGGGCTCCAGCACAAGTCCAAAATCTCAGAAGACGAAACCTCTGTTCCCAGGGACTGACCCAGATTGGATCCTGTATTCTTTTCTGTTAAGTAATATTCTGATAGGTATTTCTCTAAGCAGAATCACATCTGAATTTTTAATCCTCAGGTTAGTATTAAAATGTTGTTATAGAACCTGGTCTCTTGTCTTCTTCCTGACAAAATACACTAGTATATCTCTTTGTACATTTCCTAGCCTTGCAGGTCTTGTATTAATTCTGTACACTTTGTCCACTTCTGCTTCTGTATAATCTACATTCAGATCAAACTGAATATTCTATAAAATGTATTAATCAGCAGTACCGGAAATCAGGTGAGAAATTAGGAAAGTTTCTAGCTAATTCTTTGAAGCAACAAAAGCAGCAGAATTTTGTATCTAGAATTCACATTAACAATGGATACCCATTTACTACTAATTACCAGTATAATTTTTATGTTCAGTTATATAAATCAAAGACTGGTAACTGAGTAACACAATTAATTTCTTGGGATTTATTGAAATAAAAAAGAGTTCCAAGAAAGATAAAAATAAAGTGGCACAACCATTGAGATTACAAAAAAGTATAGAAACAATTAAATTTCTAAAACCAGAGGCAGCCCCTGGACCCGAAAATCTTCATGTTGAATGACTAGCACTTACATTGTTAGAATCAGTAACTAATCATTATTGCTCATCAGTAACTCTCTATATTTCATTTATTTTTCTATTTCCTTTGTTTTTATGAGACTTTTAATACACTAATATTAAAACCTAAAAAGACCTTATTGATATGTACACTACAGATCAATATCTTTGCTCAACGTAGATCCTCAAAGATTAACATCAGTGTTGGCCGGGAGGTTACAGAAAATAATCTATCTACCTCAATTTAGATTTTAAAAAATGACAAGCATCTAACAATTTCCACCTTCTGAGTTCACAGGAAATAACTGGAACCAGCTGTTTGAGTTTCTTTGGATCCTGAAAAGACCTTTGATATGGCCCAGACTGAATTTATAAATGATGCACGAATCTAAGAAGATACGGCTTTGCACCATCTTATGTTCACTGGGTTTCAATTTGGTAGCTTCACTGCATAGCTGAAATTATTACAAATGGATTTGTCTCCTGATGTAACAAGCAACCAGAAATAGAAATTTTATAAGTTTTGTTTACTTTCTTTGCCAAGGCATGCATTCCCTACTGCTATAAAAAGGATGTCTATGAACTTTTCAATTCTTACACATTCAGAATCAACTTAAGCTGCTTTGAGGAAGTAAGACAGACAAAATATCTGTATTCAACATGTGCACATAACCTCTTTTCTGTACACATCTGATGGTATAGTAAATGTAGAAACATCCCTTTCTCAATATATACAGCTAAAACATGTACTAACTAAACAGTATGGTTCAGATGCTTTAAAAGCATTTTTTTTTAAAAAAGAAAATAGAACAGTAAAACGAAAGTTAGTAACAGTCACATATCTGAACTATGGAATGAAAAACTGGAATATCCCATTTTGGATAATCAATGAATTCAGATTCAAATATGATTTAAACACAAAATTAATTCAACATTTTTTTTTTGTAAAACACCACCCAAAACCCACCCTCTCTTTTTCTTTGTATGTGTATGTCTATGTCTATGTCTATGTGTATGTAGTATGTGTTGTCTGGTGTTGTACACAATATAAAGGTTCTGCAACTAATATGTTCTGGGCTTATTCCAGTTATAGCCTTATGCTGGTTTCAAATAATTACTTGTGGTATATAAGTAATGCATTACTTTGGCATACATTAGAGGCAGTGTAATTTTGGAAAGAAATATTATGGCTAAAGTCGGTAATATGATACTAAATTGTATTTCTAAAATATGGAATTTGTCATTCCATGAAGAACTTTGGCTCTGTTACTAATTTTGGCATGCTAAGAAGATAAATTTACATAAATTTTCATAGATTAAAGAAATTTATCCTTGTGATTTTATGGAATGGATATGGTTTTAATAGTTGTAAAATTTCCTGTGTTCTGAAAATGAAAAGCTAATGCATTATAATTCTGTGTGGCCTATATTTACTGATACTTATTTATTTATTTGTTTGTTTGTTTGTTTGTTTGTTTATTTAATTTCTATACCGCCCTTTCTCCCGAAGGACTCAGGGCGGTGAACAGCCAAACTAAAAACCCGAAATACGTAAATACAAGTTAAAACCATTTAAAACAAATTAAATATTAGGCTGTACGTATATTAAAACCCAATCAAACCCAATAAATTTGATTGAAAATTAAAACAAGTTAAAAATTTAAAAATTTAAAAATTTAAACTAGCCCAGCTTGCTGAAAAAATAAGGTCTTCAGAGCCCGATGGAAGGTGCGCAAGTCCGGGATCCTCCGCAATTCCAGCGGCAGTTCATTCCAGAGGGCTGGGGTGCCCACAGAAAAGGCTCTCCCCCTGGGTGTCACCAGTCAACATTGTCTGACCGACAGCACCCTGAGGAGCCCCTCTCTGTGGGAGCGCATTGGTCGGTGGGAGGCTATTGGTAGCAGAAGGCGGTCCCATAAATATCCAGGCCCTAAGCCATGGAGTGCTTTAAAGATGTTAATCAACACCTTGAATCGCACCTGGAAGACCACCGGAAGCCAGTGCAGCTCGCACAAAAATGATGTAACATGGGAGTGCCACGCTGCTCCTATAACCACCCGCACGGCTGTATTCTGGACCAGTTGGAGCCTCCTGGTGGTCTTCAAGGGGAGCCCCATGTAGAGACCATTACAATAATCCAGGCGGGAAGTGACGAGGGCATGAGTGACCGTGCATAATGAGTCCCGATCCAGAAAGGGGCACAACTGGCATATCAGGCGAACCTGACAAAAAGCCCCCCTGGCCACGGCCGTCAGATGCCCTTCCAAGGTGTATCCAGGAGGATGCCCAGATTGCGAGCCCTCTCTGTGGGGGCTAATGACTCACCCCCAGCGATGGCACCAGCTGACTATATCGGGATGCCAGAAACCACAGCCACTCAATCTTGGACGGATTGAGTCTGAGTCTGTTCCTCCCCATCCAGACCCGCACGGCTTCAAGGCACTGGGACATCACTTCA
>JANHZT010002197.1:214353-230717 GCA_032468215.1 Stegonotus admiraltiensis | reverse complement strand
AGACTGTGGGAGAGGAAAGACTTTGCTGGAGAGGAATTCACTGTAAATTAAATAAAAGGGGTTTATCGGGATGAGGATTCAGCTTTGTGATGCTGGGGAAGTCTAGGTCAGAACAATAGGTCATATATTGATAAGGAAAACTTGAATTTTAAAACAGGATATTTTATGCTATTTTACTAGCATGCTTTTAATTGATTTTCACACCACTCAGACAACTAAGGTAATAGGATAACTAAGCTAGGCTATAAACAATATGAATCAAGGTTTAAGATAGTTAACATTTCTCCTGTTTTAAGAGTGTTCTGATGAATAGGCAGGGTGGAAAAGTACATCTTAACTGAGGTGACAGAAGTGAGGACTACTAAATTACTATTTACGATATACAATCATTGACAATAAATTATTAAGCCAGGCAAAGATCTCTAGTGATATTAAAACACCAGATATGATATAGTGCCAGGCTTCAGAAAGATAATTTGGAAAAATCATATAATTTTGGAGCTATATTGTGTAACACATACAGATAGGCCTTAACTTATTCATTCAGCAACTCAGCAGTCACATGATAAAAATTCAGGCACTTGATAGTCTACCTGAACTTACAACCACAAGGGTACTTAGAGACGTCCCCGCCGCCCCACCAATCTCCACTTCCCATTTCAGTCCTTTTTCGCTGCCCTGCATCTTGCCAGAAAGTAAGTTCAAATTTAAAAGGCAAATCAGCTTAAGTACTGCAGTAATTTTTGAAAGCAAAAGTCAGGAACAATCAGCCAAGAGACCAGGATGGTTTATCAAGAAATCAAAAATCAAATCATCAGTTGCATAGGATTTCAAGTAATAAACATTGCTTACAAGTAATGGATTATTACTGAAGTAGGCTTAATTTAGCTAGTATTTGTCAAGACTGGCCTGGCTGCAAAGTCATCCAGAAATTCTGGCTTACCTCCCATAGCTTTCACTCTCGAGGCTTTTTCCCTTGGGGGTACCTCAGCATCTCTCCATCTTCTAATATTTGATCCAGAACTGTTATTATTCTTGCAACCTGGATGGATGCATCAGAGATCTTACCTCAAAATTCAAGCTAACAAATCTGAGGCAGTTAACAACTTATTCTGACTCAGGCCTTGTACCTGTACTGATCCTGCTTAGTTCAAATGAAGCCATGACATTTTTGGAGATCTGGAAGTCATCTCTTTGAGGTTTGTTTGTTTGTCCCATGTTTCCTGCATCAAGCAGATGGCTGAACTTGATAACAGATCTGATCTATAGTTCTATAATTACTGGCCTGTCTCTGTTGCCATTATCTGCCTACTTCTTTGTGCTCCACCTCCCTGGCTGCTGCTATTGATACTTATTCAGTTTTGAGTACTGCCATTGCTTCTATTTGACAGTACATCTCTCCTATACTTTTAGCAGCTGCCTAGTGTGACAGTGTACCTCTAGCTAAGTGGGAAATTGAGCAGCTGCTTGCAGAATCTGAGCCAATCTTCTGCCTATATCTCTTGGCTAGTGTTTCTGTGAGAATTGTGAGGATTGCATTAAACAACTTACACTGAATTAATTGTACCTTACTACCAGCCTTTTCTTCAAAGTTAGGAGAAAACAAAGCTGTCATTATCATCATCATAAGCAAAAATCACTTGTTAATCATCTAAGAGTCTAAAAGTACTTAAAAATTATCCATCTATTCATAGACATAATTTCTGAGAAACACATACATGTACATATCTTAGAATGGTTTCTTTTCACATAGCCATCATCAGAATTCTGAAAAGGACCAGGCATGCTGCATGGGTTTTTTTTACTTATTTTTGGCATAATCTTGTAGAGATGAGTCATGATATGATTCATTTGCTTAGTATTATAAACAATATTTCAATATCAGTCAAGATGATATTGTTGTTCCCTCCTGCGTCCTAAAAATTTAACTTCACTTGAACTTGAGGACGTGGCAAGTCTCATGCAATTTATGTTAGGAATTATTAACAGTTTTTTGAACTGTTAATACAGCAAAAACAAAAGTTTCTCTGAAGAATGTTATTTTGCTAAAGATTTTTTTATAATGGCCACATTGGAAGTCAAAATGTGTTACATATATAACTAACAAATAGACCAGATTTTTATTACTAATCCATCCTATTTTAAGAATAAAATTGTTGTTTGTGTGGAATCTTAGTCATCTTTCTTTGAGAAGGTATTTAGGAGCCAGATGTTGTTACATGAAATCTTGTTATATATTATCCTTATCAGACTTCCTTAAAAGTTTAGCTGTCATATTTAGAAGAGATTTTCCAAAACAAAACAAGTAAAAGTTTAAAATACTTTAAAATACTGCACTGGTAAGGGGTATATATTCACAATTAATCATAGTTGAAAAGTTTATTAGTACTCACAAAATATGCACATCATAATGGTAGGCTAGTTTAATGCTTCAGTACTTTAAGAAAATGTTCCATTAATTATATTTTCAATTTTGTGGAAAAAAGTGGAAATTTAGCAGATGTACTGAACAAAGATTTTTATGCTCTCTCTAATGTATGTGGATGAATTCAGCATTAGACCAGTTGCTCTGCAACATGTACAGCAATCTAGAAAACAAAAGTATAAACTAAGCTTAGAAAACTTCTTACAATAACACTTATCTTCAGATATACATAACAAAAGTGTCTACTTCAGCTTCCCCTCCTAAAGTTACTGGAGTATTCCAGTAGATTTAGAATAAGGAAAGTCTTTGTATATTTGGTCACCTATCCTAATTTATTGGAAATGTGTGTGGTCAAATGTAAAAGCAATCCATTGAAAGGAATCTTGACTTTATTTGAGCAGAACCTAGGGTGGTGACTAGGCCATCATCTTGCCATATTATCCAGTATTCCTTTAGGTGTATGATCCTGATGGTGACTGAAGTATTCTATAGGATGCTATCTCCCTTTATAGGCTAGATCTCAGAGTTTCTTTGGGTAGCTTTAATAATTCCACAAATTCAGGAGTTTAATTTCTCATTGATGGCAGGAACATTGCTGGTAGTCATGAAGGAGGTTGTGGTGCAACCACTCCTTACGAGACTCTCCCTGGATCCAGCTGTGTTAGAAAACTAATGCCCAGCCTCCAGCCTTCCTTTTGTAAAGAATGTTGTTAATACAACAGTGAAGGATCAACTAAGGAATGTGAATCATTTAGACATTTGTTAGTCTGAATTCCAGTCAGTAGATTCAGTAGACTTCTTAGTAGCAGAGTTGCCTCTCTAAAATGACTTCTCAATGGAAATTAGATAGATCTCTACTCTTAGGGCATTTGGATCATCATGTAATACTATGGACAAGGTTTATGTTATATGTTTTATTATTTTAAGTCAACCATTGATGATTTAATTGTTTATTGTATTTCCTGTAAAGTGATGGGAGTCTTTTGGGATTATATCATATTATAAATATAATAATGAAAAATAGAATAAAAGGATGACACAGTTGTAGAATTCATGCCAGATATCATTCAAGGTCCAAACCAGCAAATGAAGCCAAAACAAGTTCGTTCGTTCGTTCGTTCGTTCGTTCATTCATTCATCTATCTATCTATCTATCTATCTATCTATCTATCTATCTATCTATTCATTCATTCAATTTATATACCGCCCTTCCTGATAAAATCAGGAATGCAATTAGTTTTCAAACAAGACTGGTCTAGCACTAAGTGCAGAAGCCTTAGTGCTGAATTGCTTAAGTGAGGTTCCCCTCTCATTTCTTATTGCCACCTGATGTCATGATTGCCAGTTCTTTCTGATGACAATTATCTGCATGGTGCTGGCTCATAATGGAAGAAAGCAAATTATTGATCCTCTAACGTTGGTGATGTATCCATAACATGTCTAGTATGCAGTTTTTAACTTGCACGTATACAGTAGTTACTCCTACTTGATTTTGAAAAGGCCAGACTTGAAACCTTTCTCATTAGCAATTCTCTGAAAGCTTTAAGGCAAGGTGTCACTTCTCACATTATACTTTCTTATATGGGAAGTAGAAAAAACAACCTATCTCATATGAATGTTACTACATGACACAATGCAAGAGGAACAGGAGTTGGTTACATAACTCCCTAAAAACAGTTGGAGTGTTTGTCTGCTACCAAAAATGCAATGAATAGGAAAAAATGATCACCGGTCATTCACTCCCATGTTCTAATCCTCTGGAAGATTTTTAATAGCCTTTTATAAGTAAAGGCACATGCTTGGCAGATTAAATAGGTCAGCAAGGGGTTTGGTTGCCTGGCTGACAGGTAGGCAGAACAAAACTGTTATGCAACTATTTATGCAGTTTAGAAATCATTCCATTAGAGCATTAAAGAGGAAAGAAAGGTCTGTGAGTCCTCTAACCTATTATTATATATTTTTTTAAAAAATCACAATTCCCAGTTCTTTAGCTGGTATTAGCCTTCATACACATTGAGTTCTCCCAAGAACAGGTTCAGCAGGTTCTGACAGGTTCTAAAGAACCAGTAGCAGAAATTTTGAGTAGTTCAGAAAACTAGCAAATATCACCTCTGGCTGGCCCCAGAGTGGGATGGGAATGGAGATTTTGCAATATCCTTACCCCAGGAGTGGGGAGGGAATGGGGATTTTGAGTATCCTTTCCCTGGAGTGGTGTGGGAATGGAGATTTTGCAGTATCCTTCCCCTGCCATGCCCACCAGGCCACGCCCACCAAGCCACACCACAGAACCGGTAGTAAAAAAATTTGAATTCTGCCACTGCCCAATAACCTAAAATGTCATCATATACTGATATAATTTATGTGCAGATTCAAGCTGTAATTGACAGGTGGAAATTTTCTCAATGTGCAGATTTTCTAAGATCTTTTGGTATGGCATCCAGAGTGCTGATAAACTACTGGGACCACCACAGCTGGTTTATGCCATAATCTTTTAATTTCAATTATCAAATCTTTATATTTAGTGATATTTTATTCTAGCATTGCCACATCAATTATTCACACTTTCTTCTTTTCAACCACAGTTAAATCTAGTGTCTAATAAAGACCCAAGAAATCCCACAATATTTTAATTTTCTCATTTTTGACTACTTTTTCCATTCTTTGTCATGAAGAAGAAAGTGTGAATAATTGATATATATAATAGGTACTATGAAATTAATCATGACATTATAGACACATGATTCAGAAGGTGCCCTTATATAGAAGGGCAGATGAAAAGCCCAAATGCCTTTCTGAAAAGTTTGACAGGATAGGAAATTTTGGAACAAAGAAAAGCTTTTAAGTTGTTTTTTTAAGTTGTTCACATGATCATTGCAAATTGACCTATAAATGTCAAGTGTATAGATTATTGTTCTTCCAATTTGCATGCCCATTTAGAATTACTGATAAGTGATAAATTCAATTATAAATTTGCACGCCTAACTCCTTACTGGCTTTTTCATAAATTAATTACTCAATATTTGAGTTTCTCATTTAAATATATGACATCTATATGGATTTATATAAGCATAAAAAGTACTATGCAATCTCTCTGAAGATGCTACAGAAATAGAAAACTTTATCAATCACATGACAAATAAGATTTTTAAAGCCTGGGTGTCATGCTTATTAGCAAGACTCTGACAGAATTTTCTAGATGCTTGAATCACCATGACTTGGTTGGATAGCATACCATAAGGTATCTTTACTTATATACTGCTCAGAATCTCTATGTGGAGGAAGTGTGTGATTTCTAAATTCGATAAAAAAAAGTTTTTTAAAAACCCACGAAAATGTCATAGGAATGAGATAAAAATATGGTGACAAAATGGCATCATATCTATCATGACCTCGTCGCACAAATGATCCAAAATGACGCAGGCACAGAATTCATGCCATTTGAACTTGTCATCATGACACATGCATCTCTGGCTACCTTTAGCCTGTACATGTTCACCTTGAAGCTGAACCACCAGTTGAGTTGAGAAATTCTGGGTTTCAACCAGACTTCCACACTCACTTTCATAATACTTCTTATGGCAGGGGTCTTCAAACTTGGCAACTTTAAGACTTGAGGACTTCAACTCCCAGAATTCCTCAGCCAGCTCTGAGGAACTCTGGGAGTTGAAGTCCTCAAGTCTTAAAGTTGCCAAGTTTAGAGACCCCTGTCTTATGGTCTCATCAATCAGATTGATGAAACAAGCCTTTAATACTTCTACTTTCACTGCTGAAACGATTAACAAACTAAAACTGAAAATAGATGTCCAGATTTTATAAATACTGTTATATTGTCTATGATGTGATTTCCTGCATCTCTATAATAATAATAAAAAAATATTTAGTGATGCATCCCTTTCTGAAATTTCATATGGTATTTCTGAAATGTAAGGTAATGTGTGAAATAATAATGGCAATCATTATCCTTTTTTTTAAAGGAGCAATTCGTAACCCCTCCAACCATTCATTTTAAATTAATATTTAAGTGCAAGAAAGTCACAACATATTCACACAAAAAGTCATAGTCACATAAACAGTATCATTATAAGTATGAGTGATTTTTAAGTATTTTTGAGAAAAAAGAACAATGTTACCTCACCTTAGCTAACATGGTCTGTATTTGCCATTGGAAACCTCTTTTTGCCTTCTAAAAAGACCCTTCCAGAACAGTGCATTCTTCTTGTCTTCATCCACCAAGATGTACATTAGAAACAAACATTATTTTTTCACAACAATAAAGAAAGCATCACATCACGTACAAAAAGCTAGATCTTTGTACAGCCATAGTGTAAAACCAAAAAGTCTAAAAATCAAAATTTGAAAAACAAGCAGGCAACATGTCAAAGAAGCTGTATCATTCTCATTTCTTTAAACTAGCCTTAGAATGAGAAAATGGAGAGGTCCAGGCTTTTAGCAACCACAAATGTCAGAATGCAAAAATGGAAATCACATGTATCAGAAAACAGAAGGATGCCCTTTTCATTCTAACTTTCGGGGGAAAACAGGGGAAGGAGGGATTTTCAGTGGCCACCAAGAACACCTTTGCAACTGGCACACAAATTTATATTTACATAAAAATCAAAGGAGCAAAATAAAAGAAATCCCTCATTAAAAGGCATGCAAATTTATAATATGCCTATTTCTGCAATTCAATAACTTATTGTAACACAGGCATTGTTTAAAATGTGCCAAGAACATGACACTGTCTGTGGGAATATGTTACCACAGAAATGTAATCTATGCATTCCATGTGGTTTTGAACATAATTGTGCAAGGGCTATGGTTGCTATTCAAGTTTCCATGCTTATTGAGTAGTGATATTGGGTATATTCCTGGCAACATAGTGGTTTATCCATTACATTAAAATGCAGTTCATATTTCAAAATATTCTCTCTCTCCTTTTTCCCTTTTTCCCCCTTTTGCCTAAGATCACTGCAAAAATAGGAAAAAAATGGCATAGCTATCAGCTCTCATTACCAATTGCCCAGTAAATGTAAAAACCCTAAAAATAGCCACAGGAAGCAATGATTTCTTCAACAAATTACAGGGTTGTTTATTTAGTAATAGATTTTTGATCTAAGATAAACAGTTTTAAAAGTTACATTTATTTTGTTGTGAAAGGAAAAGGAAATTGCTATTCCCTACAGGCAGTTTTACCTTGTAAAGCAATCTGTCTTCAAACCCAAAATGAAAGAAAGCCAAAAGCTGAATTAGATGACAAGGCCCTTGAGATAGTGCTAGCTACTATGTTTGGTTGAGAACCACAGATGTTTCATATCATGCGTATCAGCACAAAGAACCCCGTGCAAATTTATATGTGCTGTGATCCAGAACCTTTCATGTGGAAATGCCCCCCCCCTTCTGTTGTCAAAAGAAAATTAGGACTGTGTCTATGTTTCCTTTCTCATATCATTTCCCCTACTTTATTGCTTTAAATATGGGCAGGACAACTATTTCTCTATGGC
This sequence comes from Stegonotus admiraltiensis, assembly GCA_032468215.1. Classification (NCBI taxonomy): domain Eukaryota; kingdom Metazoa; phylum Chordata; class Lepidosauria; order Squamata; family Colubridae; genus Stegonotus; species Stegonotus admiraltiensis. Next base: position 222,791 of record JANHZT010002197.1, on the reverse strand, counting down.
CGTGGGGGAGAGGGAGAAACAGGGGTCCCCAGGTGGGACTTTCAACCAGTGTAGCTCATGATGAGGAATGCAGTGTTGTAGTTCCATAATCTGAATGCCACACTGACAATTGATAAGAAAGACTTGTATCATCTGTTGAAGAATGGGAAAAGCCAGTTTATGTACCTAGAAATAGAAGTGCACATTCTAATTCTGACAGATTGCCCCTTCTCCTACATCCTGGATCTTAAAAACAAAACCAAACAAAAACCTGACATTCATTATTTCCTGTTCATTGGAAACAATGCACATTCAGCAAATGTTTCTATTTAAAAAGCAAAACAAAGCCAACACAATTGAATGAATTGAATTTGTTCCACTATAGAAAAGACAATGCTGTAGAAATCTTCTATTTAACTACTAAAAAGAGAAGTCTGTCAGAGAAAAGTGAAAGTATCCCAATTTTGAACCCCAAACATTGTTGGATACACTAAATACAGGAATGTACTCGCTTCTCAGTTTTGCTTTACTTGTCCATTAGTGCTTTTTTAACATGAAATATTTACCATTTTATATTAGATTTAAAATATCCAATATAAATATCCTATTGGTAGGAGTTTTTTTCCCCCAAATTTGCAAAATGTGGGTTCCAATGAGAAAAGGGATCCATCTCTGTGGGGAGACAACATCATAGCTTGTTTCAGTCCCAGTTACTCTGGGGAAGGGGGAGTTCTCTTGGATTTAAAGAAGAAACCCAAAATCAACCCATCTATGCTCCAGGTTGTTGTTTCTCTTGAGCAAGTTGCAGAAGTTGCAGAAATGGAGGTTTCCTCCAATCAGCTGAGGAACTGAGCAACAGGAAGGTAATGACTTCCATCAAGTTTACAGCAATGATGCAGCCTAAATTTGCATATACTAGAACCAATCTTCCAGATTTCTAATTCATTTTTAAAAATATAATGTATTTCACAGTAAAGGAAAGACAGGTGTATTTTCAGATACAGATAAGTGTCTAATTATTTTCATTATTTTGGGGGTTATAATATTTAGAAATATCTGAGAACTTTATTGCTGTCTGCTTGCCTCACAAAAAGCTGAGAAGTAAAGAAATTAAAATAATTACATGGAAAGATATAACTTTTCTTTTTGAAAGTATGAATAGAAAGAACCTTTTTCATGGGAAAGCTGCCTTGTTTACATATCAGTGACTAAAAAAAAATCCTTGAAAGCCAGAGCACAAGATGGCTACTTTCAAGGGAATATTTGCTTTACGAGTTTATAAAATCCTTGAATCTTTTAACCCTTTATTGAAATGAGAAGTTACTACTGAATATGAATAAATTCCTCCAGAGACAACTGAGATGGATTTACTGGATTTACGAGTGCAATTGGATGATCATTCAAAAACTGAAAAAGACATTTTGGATTAATTACCTTTTCAAATTAAAATATAAGATTTATTGTACTTCATGGAAACTACAGGAGGACTTGAAAGATGTTAAGAATTTTGAGAAAGGAAAATATACTAGTAGAAAACTGGACTCAGAACTCTATTTATGGAACTAAAGATGATTGAGAATAAGAAAGCAAAAAAATAATATTGGTATATCTGTTTATGGTTAAATAATAATTCTTATTTCAGTTGATGTTTTATTTTATTTATTTATTTATTTATTTATTTATTTATTTATTTATTTATTTATTTATTTAAATTTATATACCGCCCTTCTCCCAAAGGACTCAGAGCGGTGAACAGCCAAAGGTAAAACACACAAAATATAAAATTTAAAAACAGTTTAAAACGTATTAAACAATTTTGGCCCACAGTAATTAAAATACCCCCTTTTTAAAATTCAGATTAAAATTAAGCAATTAAAAAAGTTAGGCCAGCCCGTCTTGTTTAAATAAAAAAGTCTTGAGGGCACGGCGGAAGGTGCGTAAATCCGGAATCCTCCATATCTCCGGGGGCAGCTCGTTCCAGAGGTTGAATGGTTATCTAATGGATAGTGCTTTTTAAAACAAAGTCTGGTGGGCTAATAGATTTATTTTTGATATCTAAAAAAGAAGTAAATATTTTTATTAATGTTTAATAGTTTTTAATTTGTTTTTGTTGGATGAAGGGAACATAGACTAAATAAAAAGAGAACTATGTATTTATATTATTAATAATTTTGCTAATATTTACTAGAACTTTGCTGATTAATAAGGAGAGCTGACAATTTGGAGATGAGTTTATACAAAATGGGGTGAGTATGGAATGAAGTTATATCTGGTTGAATTTAAGAGACAATTATAAATAGTTAATGAAGTTGGGGATTTTTTGTAAAAAAAATAAGAGAAATGTAATTTTGATTTTGAGATTTGATGATGAGAATTATATAGGATCATACAAATAATGTAAACTATTTTTAACTTTAGAATAAAAGTTGGATTTATTTTTTATCTAAATCTATACCAAAGAAAATCAGAAACCATTCTTTTTTCTTTACTTTTTTCTTTTCTTGCACTTTATTTTGCTTTTTGCTTGATTCTTTTTTCTTGCTTTTTTTGCTTCATGTTTTTGAAATTTAATAAAATCACTTTCAGCAAACTTGCAAAATAGGAAAAACAAATTAAGATCCACATACAACTCTCAGTGACTTTACACGTGTCACTACAAACAACCGGTTATGAGTATGGACATTTGTTTTGGATTAGAACTTCTGATTTCATATTTATTTTCTGATAAGCAGAATTATATTATTTGAAAACCATCTGGATAGATCTTTTCACATGCAACTAAGCATACTCTGCATTTTAGTAAGTTCAGTCTTTTTCTGTACAGGGAATTAATTCAAGGCATAGAATATTTTATCCTACCCCAAACAAAACTATGAGGAAGAATATGGTGATGTGGGACACATAAAATTAAGAAAATTACCTTAGATTGAAAACTATCAAAACCAATTTTTGGTCTAAACTAACAGACATACACAACATGAAGCAAAATCAAACATGTTAACTCAGATTTATTATAGGGGTATTTACTATTGCAGGTTATATATACCATAGATAGATAGATAGATAGATAGATAGATAGATAGATAGATAGATAGAGAGAGAGAGAGAGAGAGAGAGAGAGAGAGAGAGATAGAGATAGAGATAGAGATAGAGATAGAGATAGAGTGTGTGTGTGTGTGTGTGTGTGTGTATACCATTTTAAGCCAACATCCCTTCCTCCTGTTGTTAAATGATCCAGAAGAGAAAACATCTAGCCCATTCCGTACTTCTTAAGGTACAAACACACACACATACAAATCAAGGGAAGTACAAAAGCACACCCAAACATAGAAATCTTACTTTGTTACACAAAATAAAATGCCTCCTATGAACACTGATAAAGCCATTGGAAAGAATTCCAGAAGCATCTCTTTGCATTTTTTCCTCTTTTTCCCATAAGCCTAAGAACATATTGAAAACTGCTATTCTTTTAATAGAGTTCCCATTAAAAATGCATCATATTAATTAGGAAAAAAATGAAGAAATATATATATTATCATGGAAAAATACCTATACAGAAGACAGGAAAACATTAATGTTTGACAGTTTATTTTGAGATGATCTTAATTACGCTAATTGGTCTCTTGACTGGTCAACTTTCTGACTATTTTTAAAATAACATTTTAATAAGTTCAAGTAATTCACAATATGTTCAGGTCATAATTTTGTTAATAGGCTCTTTACAGTTTTAATATAATCTCTGCATCAATCTATATCCTTAATAAGCTATAAAATATATTATATGAAGTAGGTTGTAATCTTCCCTAATTACATTAATTCAGTGGAATCATAGTTTTGAATCAACTTCATAGCCAGGGCTGAAAAATATTTTGTATGTTTCCCTCCAAATGGAAAAAATATCACATGTTCTTAACAATAAAATCTGTTCTATACTTTATAGCAAAAGTAAATCCAGTGAATCTAAGACTTACCAATAAATACATAGCATTCCTGTCTAAAAGTTCTATTAAAATATTTAGACCTATTAGTAAATAAATAGATGGAATTTAGTAGATGAAATTCCCAATTTCTCTAGTAGAAAAGATAAATCACTTCATGACCATCACCCCCATATTGATAGACTCGGGAAAAGAAAGGTGGAAGTAGATAACCATTGCCAATTCTTGGGCAGTTGTTCTGCTTCAGTGCTGATGGGACCCACCACAGATCTGAGCTTATAAACTTTCCGCAGCTTATATGTAATCTTCAGAACTATTTTTTAACCAAACAGAAATGTTATTGCTATAAGATAAGAAGAAAAGGAAGGGCAGGGTACCATGTCTACCAAATGAGAAATGTACTTGAGGCCTCATCCATTGGAAATAAAACCACAAAGCCCCAAATGACAAATGAATATTATTGTATAAAATGGACAAGAAATCTTGATCCAGCCTATTATGATAATGCTAACATGTCATCAATTCCAGTCTGACCCTCCTCACTAAGATCTCCCTTGGACATACTCCCAAGTTTGCTCTGAATATTCTGAGGCTTTAAATGGAGGAGACAAGTCAATGGACCCGTTGCTGAAGTCCTCTTAAATTCTCAGCCAGATCTATTTGCAGATCCTGGAGGATTTCTCCCCTTTAAATAATGCTGCTATTTGCATTTACCTTTTCATCATCCTTTTGACAATTCCAAGAACTTGCGTGTGGGAAGAGATAATGTTTACTGTCTGTCATTGCTCTTTGGTTGACCTTTTTTTTAAAAAAAAAACTTTCTTTGAAGATTACATGAAAGAAGGTACTTTATAAAAATGTGAGCTATAACTGAGAGATATGTCTCACCTCACAAAGCTTTTTGCTTCCTTTTGAAACTTTGTGAGAAGAGTAGAAAGAAAAATGTAAAGACATGCATATTTATATCAAAAACATTGATTTTCTTCTTGAATATCGTATGACAAATAGTAAAAGCAGATTTTTAAAAAATCAATAATTGGTGTTTTTAACAAGAGTTGTGCTGATAACCAGCTGAGCATCTGCTCTCTATCCTGCAGCAAAGAAGGGGGCAGAGTTGTTAAATGATTATCCCTTTCAAATATTGCATGCAGTTAAAGCTTCATTTTTAACATTTAGTGAAAAATCTTTTTTTGCTATTTTGAAAAATAAATCTCAGTTTGAAAGTGGATCCGTGTAATATAGAACTGAACAGCTGGATACTGTAAAAATCAAGAGCATTGCCCAGTTGGTCTGCCAGCCTACATTGTAAATGGAGTCTGTGCTAAAAGCTCTTCCCCTTCCAATTAAAGAATAAAGGATGAGGTGCTTACCAGCTTTTTCAGCATATCTGATGTGGCTTTTCATTCCTTTCCTTTCCTTTTTTTTTTTGATGTGGTTCATTTTTAGACTTCTCTATCTGCCATGATAGTAAAGCCCAGTAAAACAAGGCAAGCAAATTTTTCATATCATTACAAACTTGTTTTCATCTGAATTTTACAGTCAAGAAAAAAAATATTTCTTCCATTTTCACAGAGTCCTGATCTCAGAATATATTTTCTTAAAACAATATTTTCAGCTGTAAAAGGCGTATATTTTACTTGGTTAACTTTACACCTTGTTCAGTAATTACATTCATTAATTTCCCTGTCAGCCTGCTTGCCTAGCAAACTGTTCTGATAAAAGAGTTGAAATTTGTTCAAAGGAAAAAATAAAGGGGAGCTAGGATAGGGCTAATGTAGAGAGAATTTGGAAATGTGAACTTGTGGGATTATTTAAGCACCTATTTAACATTTTCTCCCATACCACATACACTTGCAGGAGCTTAGTAGAAATATTTTTTTCTCATTTTGCCACAGTCCCTTTCTAACGTTTTATACTGGATTCCTTTGTGCCAAATTCCATCATACTTAACATTATGGTTATATTTTAGATAACAAATCAAGTAATTTGTAAAAACTAAGTCTGAGGACAATGTTATATAAAAATATAACAAAATATAAACATATTTTCATGTGTTATTTTATTCTAATAATTTAAGAGTCAATCTGGTGCATTAAGATGTTGGACAGATGTTGGGGAGATCCAGAGATCCAGCCACAGAAGCTCACTGGATGATTTTGGGCCTGTTGATTTTTCTTTTTCTGCCTAGGCTATCCCACAGGAAAAAATGGAAGAAACACTGTGAAAAATGGAAGTAGGGAGAATTACACATATCACTTGTAGCTTCTGAATGAAAAGTGGGATATCAATCTAATAAATGAACTACACAAAGATTTAATTTAATTTTTTAATTTTCCTTTATACACACACAAAGTGGGAACCCACAAACTTTACACATAAAAAAGGAGTACAGTAAAGGATGAAAAATGCCTTTCATGGAAAAAATAGTTAGAAAACAAGTTTGGCATTATATATAAATGCATTTATGATCTTTAGATATACAGTAAACTCTAAACATCCATTAGGGATGTGAAAAGCTTCAAAAGGGTGCTTTGCTTTGATCAAAACCCTGAGTAAGAGCCCCTTCAAGGTTGCTCTGTAACATTTCAATAATCAGTGAAGATTCAGTGCAGCCAAGCATTGTCAAAGTATTCACTTTGAAGGCCTTCGATGGTACTTCCCCTGGTACTTCTGGCAAAACCTCACCTGGGGGAATCAAGATGGAGCAAGGCAACACTTCAAATTGAATCAATCTTTCCATTCATTCAGCTCACAAAGCAAAGTGCGATTCTTTACCCAGACTTAACATCCATATTTAATATTTCTGTCCAACAAGGTGTTTATATAGATCCAAATACTCTAATAAGAATGACTTTATTAGCATACAGTAACTAAAAATGGAGACCACATATAAATAAAACCATCAATAACTAAACTGTAGACCCTTTCTGTTAATTTTGTTAACTTTCTAGTCACACTTTTTCAATACTTTCCCCTAAAGAAAGCTAAACCTTGAAGTTCTAATATTTTCCTGTAATAACTGCATTAATTTCTATGTTGCACTATTTGATAAGCCTTGCAGAAAATGGATACGAAAGCCAGCAGTATTAAATATTAAGTATTATTATGTATTTTATCAAAACTTTCAGCCAACTAAAATGAGTAACTAAATGGATAATGTCAGTAGAGAAAGTCAATTGTCTTTTTGTATTGATTTTTTAATCAATTTCTTAAGTGTTTAACAAAGTGGTCATATGTTATTACCGTGTTTCCCCGAAAATAAGACCCTGTCTTATATTTTTTTGGAAGCCTGAAATAAGAACTTGGCCTTATTGCCATGCGCTCAAATGCCTGATTCTGCTTATTATCAGGGGATGTCTTATTTTCAGGGAAATAGGGTAATACATGCAACACAGTGTATGTTTCTGTTGTTGAAAAGGTAAACTTAACCTCCTCACCCATTGCCACTGGTCACGTCATCTATTCCAAACTAAATGTGTATGAAAAGGTTTCCAACTTCCCAGATCTGTTTTGTTCTTTTCCATTTCATTCTGTTCTTTTGTATTCCATCCTATTCTATTATAAAGAATATCTTGGTTTTCCTAGGCTTGATCTAGTGGCTTCATTCTGGCAGTTTAAAGCTTGATCTAGACATGGAAGAAGGAGGAGGAAGAACACAGAAAGAATATCTGAAATTAAGTCTGAAATTAGAGCATATTAGTTCTTGATAATCCATTCTCTCTAAACACATGCAAGTACACATATACAGTTCTTGTAAAATACAGAAAGCTTTTAGCATTTTATTAGTTTATATGAATTAGTATTTTGTGCAGTGTTTTATTGCTGTTTATTGCCAAACAATCACATGCATGCATCTTCTCATATGTTCTTTTGTTGCTTTTAATGTTCCAACTTTCATAAAAACGAGGTCGTGCTCAGAAAAAAAAAGGCATTTATGTTTTTTGTATGCCTGTTAATGGAAAAACAGAGCCATCTTTTTCCCAGTTCATGCTCAGAACATGACTGATAGAATGGTTTATATTTTGGTTTGTAACCAGAACCAAAGATTCAACAGCAAAGGGATGAAGTAGTCCTTTCACAAGACTAATTAGTTTATTTATTTGCATTATTTTGTGTCATATCTTCTTGTATTTTGAAAGTTTTTACTGTATTTTGTTACTTATGTTCATTGTTTTTAGCTGCCCAAAGCAACAGAAAATACAACTTCATACAAACACAGAGAGACATTCCCCTACAAATTACACAAGGGTGAATTTTGCCCTTTGATCTCTTTACTCCTACAGCTACTTACCAGATATTAAAGTCCCTCTGAATTTAATAAAACTTACTTTTAACTAGACACATAGGATTCTACTGTAAATGTGACTACTTGAAGGGAGTTACAAAATCATTTTGAATTTACACTCTGAAAACTGCAAAAGTCTTATGTTTTTCACAGTGCATTGCAGGGGTGGGTTCTAAAATTTTTTACTACTGGTTCTGTGGGCGTGGCTTATTTTGTGGGCGTGGTTTGATGGTCAT
>JANHZT010002197.1:188579-201420 GCA_032468215.1 Stegonotus admiraltiensis | reverse complement strand
GGAGTTGAAGTCCACCCATCTTCAAGCTACCAAGGTTGAGAAACACTGCTCTACACAAATATAACATATACATGTCAAAACATTGCTACACCGACTATGTATTAGACATTTCAATTCCTTATTTCATACATTCCCTATACATTTGAACTATATGGCAACAGCTATTACAGGTTTGCTTTTTATAAATGATATATTACCTTTTAGTGTTGGAATATTTAGAGAAATCTTATGCAAAACTTTTTAATAATAGAATTAAAGTGAATTAAAGGATAGTGAAAAAAATTTCTGATCCTGGCCAGAAAATTATCTTGGACATCCAGCTACATTGCTTAATAAAACAATATTGATAACAAGTCACTGTAGATTATAGACAAACACTGTGATTTCTTGTTTGAATAGATATTTTAAAGTCCAGAATAAAAAAGAAACCTTCCTTTTTGTAAGAAGCATAATATCACATTTCACTCACTTTTAATCTCAATTAACTGTAATTTAATCTTAATTTAAGCAATCTACTATTGCTTTCAAAACTAATGTTTGTTCTTCTATGCTTTATGTTAGATGTTACTCGTGACCTATAGTAATTACTATAACTTCCATTTTGCATTACATTTTAGCCAATAACATCTTGAAAGCAAAGCATAATATTCTATAGTGCAAAGTAAGATCAAAATAAGAAAATTGCTGACCACTGTCAACTTTTATGATAAATCATGGCTCTTGTAAAACAAGCTTCTAAAGTGCTGCTGAGTATGGAATATCTAGTACCTAAATAAATGCTTTGTTGTAATAACAGATATGTGTGCATTTGTATTTATATACATCTACTTCCCCATATGTTGAAAATTCTAGGAATTGTGCTATAGCTGCACTGAAAAAAACCTCTCTCTCTCTCTCTCTCTCTCTCTCTCTGTGTGTGTGTGTGTGTGTTTAAAGCCATGATCTGTGGAGAGTCTGCTCAGAAAAACCTTTCTCAATTTCTAGATTAAGCAAATTCTTTCTCATTTCTCAAGATGTATATCCAAAATCTGTACTTTTCTGGAGAAACTGTGATATAAGAGCATAAGGCATTCATTTTGAGAAGAAATTCAAAAGGAATATACATAGAATCTTTCCAAAAGGAGAGATGATTTTGAATTAATGAATTAAAAACTTGTAGCTGCAAGATACTGAATTCTCTTTTTCATGTTTCTTCTAGAACTTTATTGCTCTGCTTCAATCTTTGGTAAGAAATTACTCAGGATCTTTTCCGACAATTCCCGATGTCCCTATTATTCTTTTCTGGACTTCTGTAACATTGAGTTATATGTATTGTATTTTAATTTGTTAATTCAATATTTCCATTTGCACTTATTGCATTCAAGTTACAACCTTCAGTATGTTGTGGTCATCACCAAATGGATCTTCTGATATTGCTCTCTATTGTAAATCATCACTTTGGTCAATCAAAGCTTTTTAGATATGATCCGCAGTTGATAATGTGGTTTGCTCATGATATGGAATAGGAATAGTTAGGAAAAATACACCAAAAATGGGTATCATCAGTGGTGGTGAACTGGCGTTTCATCACATTCAAATGTACAAAATTTAGAACAGCAAACTGCTGATTTGAATTATTTCAAGATGGACTTGCAGTGTATATCAATGTTAAAATATCTTAATATTAGATTATTATCAATGGTATTTGAAAGTGCATCTAATTTGTTTTAAGATAAAGAGGCCAAAGTTTATTTGTGTCACATGGTTCTGGTATAAGCAGAATACAGAGAATAGTAATAACATATAGTATAATTTACACAGTGTAATATTTTATTTTAGAATAAGCCTAAGTGCACTTTTTAAATGCCACTTTAATAAAATAAAAAATTGAGTCCTTCAGTTAGTTACTATGAGACAGTATGAACCTGAGGCAGGAGTAGCAAATGGTTTTGAACCCTTCATAAAAGATTTTTTTTTTTTGAATTGGAAAATGCTAAAAAATCAAGAAACTTCAGCAGCACAAGATATTGAAGTGGTTTAGTTCTCTCTTTTTTTAGAGTAATTACCTGGGGAATTACCTGGGGAAGAACACTTCTCTTTTTAAAACGCTTCTCTTTTTACCACTAGATAGCATAGTGTATTAGGGCTTAGAAATTATTAGAGATTCCAGTCCATCTTGCCTTAATATCTCTTAAGAAAGGCTGGCTCTTAAATATGCATTTTAAACCTATTTTCTGTTCTCAAATTGAAATGGGTATGTAATGTATCAGTAGAAGTAAATAGGAAAGCACTGGAACTTATGATTTAAGCAAGTGTGAATTCTTCATACTGTATCCTGTGTATTGTGTGCTTACACATTAAACGAGGTACATAATCTATCAAAAGAAATGCCAAGCTTGGGGGAAAAAACAAAGAATGATCCTGTAAATATAACTTTGCTATACTATATAATGAAAGAACAAGGAGATAAATGATATGCTTTGATATTTTTTTAAAAAGATATATCCCAGCTGCATAATTTTGGAGCATTTTGGAGGATTTAGGCCTACTAACAGACATGATATTATTGTGTTCCTAGGAAAGACTAAACATAACATTCACCTAATGATACCTTAGATCAGTTCAGCACCCTGATTCATTTCAGTGAGATATTTTGTCTGCATTTTAGTCTGGACATGTTTGTGCCATTGATAAAATAGTGGTTTGAGTAAGATTGGGGTCTATCACATTTGCTAAATCACAGTGACTCTCTGCTGTCTTTTTATTCTAGAAATCTATCCCTACTTGTAAGATTCACTACTTACACCATCCTGCATTGTAGATGTGATTTGGAAGAGGTTTTCTTAGAATGCACAGCAATGGAATGTAACACAACTTCAAACCATTTTAGTATGACACATTAAATCCATTGGATCCATTTTTCCAGCATTTAGAAATCTACAAAATGATATCAATGCTTTTTTGTAGTCCTAGGACAGTCACAAGCACTCTTCCAAATATGTTTGAAGTATGCATTATCCTAATGAATGTTTCTGACTGATGAACATCTTTAATATAATAGTGCAATACAGAGTAAAGAACCAAGCCTATTACAAAAATTTGGGAAACATAGTTTTTCAGTAATATTAATAGCCAGTGTTTTATGAGAGATAAATTAGATGTTAGGTGGGGTGTTTATCTGGTTAGTTAGGCTTGAAATCAACAGGGTAGACAACAGAAGTGGACTAAAGGTTCTGTCAAGCCAGCTGCTTAAGAGTGATTGGAGACATCTGGAGGCTGATGGATCCTTGGATTTACAGGAGGGACAACAAGGTTTCAAAAGAGTTGGTTTCCTTGAGAGAGAGAAGTAGGTAGCAGCAGTTCAGTAGTGATACACAGAGGATGAAAAATGCAGGAAATGGAGATTGTGGAAGATAGATATAGAACATATAGATATAGACAAATACAGTTAGAGATGACTGATCAATTTGATCATTTTTTAAAAATCAAATTAATCTCAGATTTTAAACTAATGTTTGTTGAGATCTGATTTTACTGTTTGAACCAGAGTTTCAAGATAATAAGCAAACCAAGATAAAAAAAATACTGACCTATTTGCATGTCTATGTTGTAACTGTTCATTATTGCTAAATTCAATACCCACAGAATTTTTTTTATTTCATTTCTTTAAGTAATTCTTTGTATCAAAACATCTCTATAATTCAAAGATAAACCAGCCATCTTATACTATCTTTTATTATTAAGATCTTGGGAATTCATATTCATGATCCATGTTGACTTCCATAGGATTTTTACATTAAATTAAATCAGTTTGGCTATTCTATACTGCTGTACAAGTGAGCCTTAATTACATGAAGAAAACTATAGGAAGTTTCTTGAATCAATCTGGATTAAAACATAATTTCACAGCCAAACAGAAACATGTTCCCAATCACTGCACTTGAATTATTGTTATGTAGCTTGGGGCTTGTATTAAAATCACTGAATAATTGCAATCAGATTATTATAATCAAGTACAAGGACAGTAATTACAGGTTACAGACATTTTAAACTGCCCTGAAAGTGCCATATACTGATCATAAGCATATTAAAAGTTTATGTTAGTGATAAATTTAACGAACAGGATTGTCAGCTCCTGCCTGAGATATGTGTCACACATCACCTCCAGAAAGAGGCAACATTTCTGCAAAGCACCCAACATGTTGACATGGTTGCCATTTCAAATATTAACTAGTGTAAATCTGAAATAGTTTTAAAAAACAAATCAATACTTTCAGTTTCCAAATTTTCATTATGGATGACTAAACCTTCCTTTACTGATAGCATGTTTTCTCCGTTAACTTTAGCTTCATTTGCCTCAGCATGTGCAGGGTTAAAAGGATTGGCAGCTCTAGCAAGCTTCCTAGTCATGGTTATAGGTAGAAACAGAGATCTCTGGTAAGAACTACAATAACATTGAAATAGTGTTGCATGCATTATAATGTCATCATGCAGATGAATCTAATTATGTACTTATATCATTTTGCATCAGGCAACCAACGTGAATGAAGATGTCGAGAATTATGCGTCACCTGTTCTGCCTTGCTACACCAGCTAATATCCATGGCTGTAAATGCCTTGAAATATGTGCTTAGAACTCCCTTCAGACAAAGCACACAATGATTCTTCTAGTAGTTGTGTGTATAAAGATGCTGTCAGCAGAATATGAGTTTGTGCCCAAGTCTCTCATCTTCTATTAAGTTCAATGTGTAGAGGCAAAGGCTTGCATATAGCTTTTTCATAATATCAGTGTAAAAAAAAAGCTGAACAGCAAAAGGTTTCCAGTTTCCAATTTGATACATGAATAATTTATCTTAACACTTAAAAACACACAGTTTTTAAAAGCTGAGCACTTTAATTCCCTCCGCCGCTGTTTAAGTGTGTCCATGTAAATTGAGTCAAAAATACCATGTTAAATCAGCATTTATGATTTTCTGAAGCATTTAAGTTAAAATAGTGATATGATTTCAAATGCACAAAGCCAACGGAAATACGTGTAGTAGTTTTGTTTTTACCAACAATTAATAACAAATTTGAAATATAATTCGGATTGTGATTCCATGGACACAGTCTGAATTTGAAGTTACGAGACCGCCTTCTGCTACCAAGGGCCTCCCACTGACCAGTGCATTCTCACAGAGAGGGGCTCCTCGGGGTGCCATCAGTTAGACAATGTCGACTGGCGACACCCAGGGGGAGGGCCTTCTCTGTGGGTGCCCCTGCCCTCTGGAATGAACTCCGTTCCCGGAGTTGACAAGGATCCCGGATTTGCAATCTTCCGTTGGGCTCTTAAGACCTTACTTTTCCAGCAGGCTAGGCTAGCTTAAATTTTAATGTTGTTTTTAAATTTTTACTAAATTTTATTGGGTAAATTGGGGTTTTAATATATACGGCCATTGTATTTAATCTGTTTTAATTGGCTTTTAACTTTGTATATGGATATGGATATTTTAGTTTGGCTGTTCACCACCCTGAGTCCTTCGGGAGAAAGGGCGGTATAAAAATTTAATACATAAATAAATAAATAAATAAATAAATAAATAAATAAATAAATTCAAGGAGTAAAGCCCAACTATCTCAGCATAAGCATCTAAAGATTACGTAATTTTGTTGCTATTTTGCTTCTGACTGTTGCCAGATTTGCCTTATGCCACTCTCTCTGGAAAAAGAGGCGCAATCAGTGGTGGGATCCTGCCAGTTTAACAACCGGTTCAGTGATTGCGTGCTTCGCATGCTTGCTTGCTTTGCGCACACATGTGCTGGACATGCACTCTGTGCATGTGCACAGTTTTATGAAAACTTACCTTCCGTGTTACTGCTGGGGTGTAACACAACTGCGGCGTGGCAATCCGCTCTGCCACACAAATCAGGTGAGAAGTTATAGGTCAGTAAAGCGCAGGAGCGGGCCGGTGGGCCCACCTGATCATTGGAGCGAATTGGTTCGCTCCCAGCTGATCATCAGAGTTACCGATTTGCCTGAACCGGTCCAAACCGGTAGAATCCCACCCCTGGGTTCAATGGCGCAGTGGTTAAAGAAGCTGAGCTTTTTAGCTGGAAAGCTGGTTCTGAGAGTGTCTCACAGTAGGGTAAGCAGTTCAAAAGCATATAAAATGCAAATAGATTAATTGGTACCAGTTCGGTGTGAAGGAAACAGCATTCCATGCACCCTTGGCATATTGCCATGCTGGCCCCATGACCACAGAAAATGTCTTTAGACAATGCTGACTTCTCAGCCAAGAAACAGATGAGCACTGTGCTCTACAGCCAGACATGACATGAACTTTTACCTTTACCTGCTCTCATTGGAGCTTATACAAATTTTGGAAAATTATTTCAGAAAACCCCTTTCTTTTATGTGTATTTATGACTATTGTGTTATTGTTGCTGCTGTTTTAAGTTTCATTGTTGGATCGGGATGCAACTTTTAAAAAATTAGGAACATTTTACATGAAAGAAACAAGTTGAAGTACATACAATCAGTTCTGTTGCTTTCATACCATATAACTTCAAAAACTACTTTTGTAAATGTCAATATTTTTTGAGGCAGAATATAATGAAATTTGCAATAAAAAAAGATCCTGAGAAGTATCTCTGGAAAATGTCAAGAAGATAGGTTGAGGACGTTTTGTGCCAAATGAATGGATAAGTAGAAAATAGGAATTCATACACCTTTTTCATAAAAGAAAATGTAGTCTTTTAGACAGACCATTAGTTAAGATTTCAAAAAACAACAACCTTTTAACAACTTCCTAAGAAGGAAATGGAAAGCACCAAATGAGTAAACTCTCTGAAAGTGTTTCTAACTATCAACCTTCCAAAAATGATGTACTGGAGCAACTAGTAATAGAATGGTTGTAAAGGTCACTCAGATTTAAGGATGACTTGTCAGTCAGTGATTCCATTTCTCTTTTCCATTCCAATCTCCTATCTGTGTTGCATATTAAAATTATAAACATGCCATGTTTTTTCCCCCCCAAAGTAGCAACTACGTTATATCTCATGGCTGAGCACTCTATACAAGTAATCCTCAAGCAGAAGAAGTAGAAATCCAGGACTGTGCTAAATTTTTGATAAAAACTGCCTTCTGAGCCTAGAAGCAGTGAGGTAACCTAAGAATTCACTCCTTAACTCGATTTGTGTACTTCCCAAGGCACAATTGCTCATAATCAGCAGGATAATTTTTATCACTCTCAGGCAGGAAACCTACTGTACAAAAACTATAGCATATTCCTTAAAAGTATGCTGAACATTATTGAGGAAAATACATAGACATATGCAAATCGCCAAGCCCGAAGGGAGGAGATGTTGGCTCTGTCCTCTTGTGTGATTTGAACATTACATTTTACATCACTATCATGTCTATTCCTCTGCTTCTCTAAACTGCGATGAGTAACTTCGAGCCATTGAAGGTTTATTCACTCCAGATGCTGAAACGTAATTCCCATGGTGGGAATTCCTACTGTTTGGAAGTACTTGAGTTGCTGTAAGTTCTCCACAATTTGGGGGGGGGGGAGAAAGAATTATTGCTTATTCTTTATTCTTCAGGTATCTACTTTTTTTTTTTTTGCTACCACCAGCTATTGACATCTGCATCTTTCCATGCCCTGGAAGGCAATATGTATTACCTAAGCCTTTTTTTAAAAAATTGAGTTATGTGAAAAATATTTCATGGTACTTCACTGTCATATGCAAACCTGAAAAATGTAAGTTTATTAAACATGAATAAAGAGAAGTTGATATTCAGAAGAACAAAATATTCCAGCAAGCTGAACCTATGCCAACTATTGAGGCTTTGTATAGCCACCATGACAGCCAGCATAAGCCTGATAAAAGGCCAACCAAACACCCAGATGCTGCTCTTGGAAAATGACATGCTAGAGCTCAGCATCTGGGCTTCGCTCCTGCCAAGTTCACCCCATGAGTGCACAATATTGGCTCAGATGTTGGACCAAATAGAAGGGAAGTGGGCAGCATGGACTATGCTGAACACCACATTAACAAGACAACACTGAGCCAAACAAGCAATAAAATGTGCGAACTTGCCAGTCTGGTTTAGAACTTTTAAAACCTGAAACCAGACCTAAATTCATGCAGAATATCAGCTATAGGCAAGACATTCCTCTCCAGGTAGTCCAAGGAAACCAAAATGAAACTTTTAGATGCAGCTATTATGGAGTATAGCCACTCAGCATTACAAATACAGGCAAGGAAGAGATGCACAATTTGCAATGGGGACTCCATGCAAACACTAAAAATTAAATAAACTCTAGTTAAGAAATATCTAATCTAAATCAAAACTTAGTCGCATATTTAAAAGGCTGAAGAAACAAGAGACATTTGCATCTAACATCGAATAGTGAACAATAAAAGTCTATTTCTATTAGACCTGTGCAGGGGTGAAATCTACTTACCTTCCTTACCAGTTCAGAAGTTCACATGCCCCACGCACGCGCGCCACATGAACGTGCAGACCTTCTGCACATGCACAAAACATTCTGCACATGCACAGAGGGTAAAAAACACATTACTTCCTGATTAAAATCAGGAAGTAATGACATCTGGGCGGTGTCTCAGAACCACTGGCCATGATTGCTACCGGATCACCCGATCCGTTCCGAACTGGGAGCATTTCACCCCTGGACCTGTGGTTTTATTACATTTAAAGCTTTTCTTTTTTGACATTCCTAGCCTTCCTTGGAAGAGCCAGCTGTGAGCAACATAAGTTTCTGTGAAAACTCCATTTTCAAGACTCTAAAGTAAGCTTTGTTATTCTTGGGAGGCAGTTAGATTACCAATAACAATAAGAGAATGTTTCAGTTATTTTCAATAAGGCCATGTGCAGAAGTGACCCAAAATTAACACATCAAATGTTAACTCTTACAACCAGTTTGTAACTTCTGTATATATAAAATCACTATTACAGCAAAAAATGGATTTTTTTTTCCTGAATTCATTTCTGCATAAATAAGGACAGGACTGGCTTATGCTAGGGTAGAGATCAGGAGTTAAGGGGTTAATGTATTGCTAGGTGAGGTAAGTTAGCAGACGAGTTAATCTTCAACCAAACATATTACAATGTTTGAAAGCTGTCTCCTGTGTGAAGTAAACTGCTTTGTATAACCTAGGTCAGAGATAGTCACCCCCTGGGTAACAACTAAAAGCATTCAATTTGATTGGTCAATGAGTGTGCACTGCTCACTGGAGAAGTTCTCTAAGTGTAGTGTAAGTGTGTGCTGTGATCTAATCTAAAAATAACTAGAAATACCTTTATATATTTTAGACAATTTCTCTGGTGATATATACTATTTGTACATCATTTTATTAAAAAAAACCCTCTCTCTTAAATTGTAGAACAAAGTGAATTTTAAACCTATCTAAGGACTTAATGTGTTATTGGACACTGAGCTCAGTTACTGGCATTCATTCATCACACTTATGGCAGTAAAATAGTACAATGATTTTTATGTTGTAAAGAACTGTGGGAAACAACAACAGCAGAAATATTTAGACTAACTACTCAGAAATGGTTGCTCTAAATTCCCCTAAAAGTTCTGTGTAGGAATTTGTGTAAGAATACATAGTGCTTCTTCAATGATTTGGTCAGTAAAAGGATTTGTGCTGTTAGGGAAAAAGTAAACATTCCTGCCTGCATTGATTTGCAATAACAGACAGCATTAGTTTGAAACTGCCCACAAAAATATGAATCTGATTAACCACATCAAAAATAATTCACCTATATGGTTAAATTCTCACAAATAATTGGAATAAATCACCTAGATCTCCTCCTTCACACAATGGTCAAGAGGTGACATATTGTCAAGATTATATGGACTTCATTTTTTCTGGAGCAATAAAAATTATGTGAGTCAGTAAAGTTATCTTATTTATTCTTTGAATATTTAAACAACATGCAAGAAAAAGATGAAAATTGTTTTCTGTAAATAAAAATAATGCTATGAAAGAAAAGTTAAAATGTTGGATTCTGAAAGGAAAGGAAATCAATATGGACCTATTTCCACATGTTATTGCAACTAGTCATAATGAGGCCGTGGTACCTATTTTTAATCATATTAAAAAATAAACTTTAGTACTGTTTTTAAGCATGTCTTCAGGATTGGTTAAAAAAAATCTTTTAATACCAACTGAATTCAACATTACCTCACAAAAAGAACAGGAGGAGTCTGTGGAGATTTGTAACAATTGCAGTTTGAAATTAAAGCATGTGAAAGTGACTCTTGATATATTCTGGATGTAAGTGAAAAATGAATGCCCCCAAACTGCCAAAAAGGTCTCAGTTTTCAACATCTTATCTGTGAGCTGGGATTTTCTATACTCCAGGAACATAAAAGAGGGATAGATTATAAATGATTGAACAATTGAGATTGTGTTTGCCCAATACTTCACCTATCATCAAAAGGCTGTGTAAATTTCATCAAGCCTAAATACACCACATGATGACAAAAGAGAATTTAAATCCTGATGAATCTGCTTGTTTGACTGTTTTCACATTCGTTTAAAATGAGAAATATACCAGTAACTCAAGCCTATATAATAATTAAGGAAGGTTGAAGGCTTCTGAATTATTTATGACCTCTTTTATTGAGTTTGTAATTGTAACCAGGTGTCTTCTCAAAAGAAAGTCTAAGGCTTATATTGAGGTTGTTAAAGTTTCAAGTTTACCTGGATAAACTGGGCAGTAATCTAGCTCAAAGCTGCAATATGTATTATTGACACACGTATGCTAAAGAAAAATGAATACAGCAGCCACATATGAATATTAGGTACCATTGGCAAGAAAAGGTTGAAAGCCTCTAGGTAGGATGTACTCCACAATCTTGTAAATGATAAATAGTATGCAAAGTGTTCTCAACATGTGTGTTTTTGTGCATGCTGAATCACAGGTTGCCCTTTGAATCCAGATAGCTATACTTATTGCATGATAGGTTTAGATGAGTGAGGAGTTAAATGTGAAATGGTAGGATATTTGGTCTCTGTTCCTATTAATCTACTTTGAAATCACCCTCTGTTGATATCTTGTAAGTTTATAGAGCATCTGGATGCCTATGGAGATTCTCAGTCATCCAGGTCATGGTTGTCCCAAAGGTACTTTTTCAAGCAGCAACTGGACTTTCTTGTTTTTCTTTAAAGATGTTTCACTTTTCATCCAAGAAGGTTCTACAGCTCTGACTGGATGGTGTGGAATGGAAGGATTTACCGTATTTTTCGGAGTATAAGACAAACTTTTTCCCTTCTAAAAGAGGCTGAAAATTTAGGTGCGTCTTATACTTCAAATGTAACCCTACCCACTCACTGACCAGCACCCTTCGGCTTCCACACATCCCCTTCCTGGCTGCAGAGATTGCCACCAACAATGGCTTGTGTTTTTGGGCTCCACGTGTCGCATTTTCATCCTCCAAAAGTTCAATTTGAGGGCCCTTCAAGGCTGCTGGAATCACCAAAGCACATCGACACCCGAAAACGTGATGCATTTGGAGGCTGAAAATGCGACGCACAGTGTCCAAAATGGCTACCCGGAACAGCTGCTGCCTTCTCTTACCCCTTCCATGCTTTACCTGCTTTAGTCACTGGAGCTCCCTCTGACGATCAGCTGTGATTTTGAAGCTGTTTTTCAGCCCCAACGTGGTACTTCCGTGCTTTGCCTGCTTTTCTAATTGCTGCTCCCTGCAATGACCAGCTGTGCTTTAGAAGCTGTTTTTTAGTCCCAACTAGTCCCAACCTCAAAACCAGCAAGTGAATTAATATGCTGAAGCTGACCAGGCTAAGGATGCTAGCCAGATGAATATCTGGTAGGCAGATTTTTTCCTCCTACTGTCCTTCCCAAAAAGTAAGGTGTGTCTTATACTCCAGTCCGTCTTATACTCCGAAAAATATGGTATATTCCTTGAAGACAGCTGGTCATTTGCATTCTTTTAGAGAGTTGTTGAGGCCACTTGGTGGTTTGTCTGTGTAGTGTGTTATTTGCACTAGTCAGGTGACTTCTTCCAAAGGTGCTTCAAAAAGCACCTTTGGAAGAATATCTGGACAATAACTTAAAAAGAGAACACTTCTGGACACCTTACTGATCTTGCTGGTGAGCATCATATATTAGCAGAGCTACCCTCCTGTCTAAAATAGTCTGTTCAATTGTAGGCTACAACAGCTCTCTTGTCCTTTTCATAGGTTTATACATCACTCCCTTGAGAGGTTTTAAAGAATGTTGCCATACAGGAAGCTCACTTATACCAATGTGTTCATTTATTGGTAGAAAATCAATGTGCTACTACAGTTTTTAAGTGTTTACAGAAGAACAAATCTGCCCAGGATGTAGGTACATTTTTAAAAAAATAAGTCCCCTTCTTTTTCTTCTCATACTTCTTTATAGTTAATTAAAATTGGATACCCCTTGAAGTAGATGTCTTCAGACTGACAGGTATCATCCATAAATTGAGTAGTAATTATTCAGTATGGCACTGTGGTACGATTGTTGCTGGTTTTGCTTTTGCTTTTATTATTTTTTATCACTTTAATTGTTTTGGGTTATCTCAACTGTATTTCTTGCAACAATTATAGTTGCAAGTATATATTCATGACATAAAGGAATTGATACATTCTTGTATTTAAAAAAATCCATGAACCTTAAATTCTTACACCTGCTTTCCCTTCCATTTTTTTTTAAAAAAAATTAGAAACTGATCCTAATTTTTCCAGTTAATATGAAAGTGCTTGGGCTAATACAGTGTTTTCCCAAAAATAAGACATCCCCTGATAACAAGCCCAATCAGGCTTTTGAGTGCATGTGCTAAAATAAGCCTGAAAATAAGCC
>JANHZT010002197.1:147363-157938 GCA_032468215.1 Stegonotus admiraltiensis | reverse complement strand
CCGCCCCGCCCCCCCCCCCCCCGGTGTTGGATTGCATCTACAGTACTCAAATGTGGTCACGTGGGTTGGAGTCTATCTGGAGAACATCAAATTGAAAAGGCCTTCCTTAGGTTACAATATATAAATATTTATCAAGATTTTAAGTTTCTTTTGATTCTCTTTTTCTCATTTCAAGATTATTCATGGTTTGTACTAAGCAAGATTGTTTGGAAGAATATTGATTGAATCTAATATACGTTTTGGAATATAGAAATTTACAGGAATCCTTTTTCCCTATAATGTATAATGATAAAAAATATTTCATCAATATAGTTGGAACTCTTATTTTATCAATGAACTGCATCACTTTTGCTTTTCAATTATGCAAGTTTCCTTTTCATTTACAGTATATGAGTACTTAAGTAGAATACTGTACATTCTGATATATTTGGAGAAATTATGTTCTAGATACTGATTTGCAGATTATATTTTTTTTGTTTGCTTTATTTTTGTAGAAAGACTATAAATTTTATTTTCTCGCAATTTTCAATATTATAAAACTTCCTTTATTCCAAACAGAAAAAGAAAAAAGAAAAGTAAAATAGCCTGGTAAAAATTAGCAGAAATATGGTTCTCAATGCTGGCTATTTTTAAACCATTAACATGAGCCAAATTGAAGGTGGTATTCTACATACACCAAGATTTAATCATCTCAGTTTTCCATTTATATAAAACAGTTATACACTGTCCTTCAGCCACAATTTCAGGGCAGCTAACAAGCAAATAAAATCTGTATATTTACCAAAAGTAACAGTGAAAAACTATAATAGTCAGGAGAATAAAATAATGTGTAAACTTTAGGAGGAAACAATGCTCATTTGATATTAAAAGGAACTGAGAAGACAACTTCATAAACACGATGCCTCCATGCCTTTGTCTCAAAAAATTTCTATCTGGTCTCAAAATGCTCTTTGATAATAGCATGCTGGTGAAGTTTCTAAATAACTTAAATAATTTACATTAATTATATAAATCAGCTGTTATGTTTCTTATTCCTAAAAAAATTAAACATGATCTTGATCTATATTAGATAATGCTTACTTGTACTATTCCCCATTTGGCGGAAATGATGAAAAAGCGTGTCCTATTGTCTAGCCAACCCATCATGCTCTTTATAACCTTAGCTGCTGATCTTCTATCAGCTGTAATGTTCCAGTGTGGTTTGGGAGCATTCCAAAATTGAAATAAAACAATGAGAAGTATGGAAGAAATATAAATTTATGAAGAGGTTTGTTGCCTCTGACTATTACCACAGTGTTTCTCATCAGGCCTTTATGGCTCTGTGTGTCAATTTTCAGCGTAGTACTTTTGAATGTTTTTACTAGAATTAGCTACCTACATTATCTCTTTCATAAAAGGTGTCACTGCGAGCATAGAGTGAGTATGCATGAACAACTTTCATGCAAATCACTGGATCAGTCCTTGGATGGTACCCAAACCCACTTTAGGAAAGGTAGCACAATGCATATAAAGGAAAATATTTGTAGTTCAGGGTTGAAATGAGGGTTCCTTTTTGCTCTCTGAGCTTGCTTTTTTTCTTGCAGACATTTCATTATCCAAACGAGGTGACATCATCACTGTCAGTCCATCAGTGCTAGCAAGAAGCATACTTTTTTATCTTTGATTAAGGAAAATATTCCAAAAGCTTGATTTAGCTGGAACATTTCATGTGCAATCTTGCTGTTCTCTCTCTGTTTCTAAAATAATAGCCTAAGAATAATTTTATTATTAGAGGTAGTTGGCATTTACTTCTTCAAAATAGGATTAGACTCATTTTCTTAGTTCACACTTCACAACATTAGCTACAATGGCTGACAACAAAAATACCCAAGGCACCATGAAAGTTTAACTTCTTTTTTAAAAGCAGACACAAAAATTCAGCTTTTCAGAAGTTAAAGAGTTACAGTGTCAAATACAGCTCATCTTCCTATAAGTTGAATGACACAATTCCTTTTCCCATGATTGTGGTCTTCAGTTGAGTATCCAGCCCAATTACATATCCAGTCAGAAGTCGAAATTCAACAGTATCCTTATTAGAAAATACACTTTAGACGTAATTGGAATGATCAAAATATACTAATTAAATAGCATGACATTCTATTTTAAAATGCTTTCAACAAAAACAATATCGTTATTTATGTATTTTAAAGATTTATATATTTGTCTATTTTAAGCAACTCTAGGTGGCTCACAACAATCTTGGTTCTTAGATCTTGGATTTTATCTTAGATGCAGAATATGTGTTTAGTCCATCTATCAATGAATGCTACAAAATATTCATTTTATTTGAAGCAAATTTAGAAATACATGAAGTTAATGTCTATACCATGATAAAAACTGTGATGAAGTCTGAAGCCTAAGAGGGAGAGAAAGGCCATTCCTTTGTTTCTGAAACACAAAGATTCATTTAATTAACAATGACTTCATTTGAACAGTGAGAAACAGATATACAACAATCTGTGAAGGCTCATCTATCTGTCACTATTTTCCTTAGATACAAAGAGATTGTTGAAATCTCCAGCACACTGAGCAAGAAAACCTGTTCAGGGAATATGGAAGTACTTGGAAGAATTGACTCAAGTTGGCTACACTCACAGTTTCTTGCACACAGGTTTTATAAGGTCCCTTTCTACCTGGGTTTTCCAGATAGGTATGGCTGGAGTAGACGAGACACATAGCCCTGATCAACAGCCAGGAAATAATTAAGGACACACACAAATCACTTCCAATCAAACACTATACCACAACATATACTTTGAAATAGAATGAGTGAATTTAAAGTAATTGCAAAACTTTACTGGTTACAATGTACATTTGCTCTTTCTCACATCCTCTTCCATACTTATCTATGTCCTTGTGAAATAGGCCACCAGGCATTAATTAGAGATACAGAAGCTGCCAAGTCTGGCTCCAAAGACAATTTAAGTAGTGGATAGACTTCAAAGCTCCTTTTATTCCCAAAGTCCTTGCCAAATCTAGTAGCTGTTGATGAGAGGGGGGGTTGGGTTTTCCATTTGCTCAGGTCCAACTTTCTTTGTCTAGATCACATGGTTTTTGTTTGCTTCCTTAAGGACATTCTTATCTGCTTTCCTGGTGGATAATCAATAAACAAATTTTTAGACAAGATTTTTCTGGTTATAACATCTTCAGCCTAGTCTCACATCACCAAGTTCAGACCTTTTATCACTTTATAGGTCCCTTGGTAAGGTCTCCTCTGACTCCTTGGTCACTTTTCACAATCATCACACATCTTTAGGTTTTGATTGATTCTTCTTTCTATATACTTTATAGGATATTGTTTTTACAACAATTGCCCATCATTTATTAAACTTGATTGGTCCATCTGCCCTGTCATTCTGGTCTCTGCCCACCTGTACTTTTCAGGTGCAACTTTGGGAATAAATAAGTTACATGTAGCATAGGCATATGTAACTTTCTAACTTATTGCTTACACAACAGCCTCCCACAGCACAGCAAGGTCTGAGCCAAAAAACATCCATTTACAGCACACATATCATAAAGTAGCAAATTAAACATGAGCAAATCAGTAAGCCCATTATATAAGACTATTTCTAAAATAAATAAACAGGCATGAGACTATACTTTGAATTATATTCATTTAGATCTTATGTTATACTATCTCAGCACTTGAATGATTGATAGACTTGGACTTAGAGCAAATGTTCTGAATGAATGGTGATGGAAATCACTCCCTTACTCCCTATTTTGTGCAATCAAAGGAAGTCTTATGATCCAATCACAGTTTTTAGATGGTAAAGGGTGAAAAAAATGTTTGCTATGAAATCACTGTTAAAGTGGTTATGTTTTTGTTTTTGTATGGTTAGCGGGCAGTTTCTAACATTCAAATTAGCATTTTCATTAAACTGATTCTGACACAACCCAGCCTCCTGTTCAACCATAATAATATACTCATGCTATCAACTGAAGCAAAGATTGAATGGCTCTTTTCCTGACTTGGCTTTACACTTTAAAAAATGTTCTGTTCCACTGGCTAAACAGGGATTTGAAGTGGTCAGTCAAAGCTTTTCTTCTCACTTTTCAATTTTATGGTCCTATTTCATTACCCTTCTTTTTGTGCAATATGTCATTTCACATTATCTGTATTTTTTCATATTTTACAGGATGTCACACTTAAATTGATCGAACTTCCAGAACACTGAATGCTACCTCCTGTATCTCAGCTATTGCTTTAAATCACCAAAGGAATGACAATGAACACTGACATTCCAAAGGTGGCACTTTCAACTGACTTTTTAATGAAATCTTCCTAAAATAAAATGGTCTACTCATAAGGAAAGGTGATCTGCCTTTCTTAAGTTGATAAAGACCAAATTTGGTGAACTAAATAAAAGTAAAATATTTAATTGGCTGCTTAGGTACCATTTAAGCCAAGAATTGTAATTCTAAAAATGTATTTAAACTCCTTGAAAAGTATTCAGATTTGACAACATCCTAGTAACTGAACAGTATTTAGTAATGTTGGAAAATGTTTACTTTTGAATCTCTTATTAGATATTAATTTTATCTTGCTCTCTTCATGTTCCCTAAATAATTATAAATGTTTACCTGACCTTTAAGGGTAAATTTAAGAGAACTCCAGAAAATAACGTAAACCAATTATAGTGTTTATTTCTATATTGGCATGCTCACATGGCAGTGGATTTTAAAGGTATCATTTGAAATTTGCTACCCAAAATATTGCTTTACTTATCACATGGCAAGTATAACTGCATACATCTGTTCACGTATTAAGACTGCCAGATGAGGCTTTCTTATGGATTCTCTATTCCCATAATATTCTTAGTTTTCTTCTATTTTCCTGCCCATCACTGTGGATCTTATCTATGCAGTTATAAATAGGCATGCTATTTCATTCAGCACATTGAAACAATCCTGAACTGATAGATATGATTTCTTTTGTTTGTCTACTTAATCATATATATCACAGCTGATGTTGGTTGCTTTTTGTCTTCACGACTTGAAAATTTGGGGAATTGTAAGGATAGCATCTGGTTATCTATGATGTGTCCAATCATGCTGTTGTTTGTAACTGGACTATTATAACTTGTTATAAATTGAGGCAATTTGATGTCCTTGTGGTATTGGATCAGTCTACAAAAAGCAATTGATACTATTTCTTCCAAATTTTTGTGATATCAATTTATGAATCTTGGTATTTTGTAACCTTTTCCAATTCTTTGATTTCAACAGTACTGTCCCTTGGAATGCCTCCATCAATAAATCAAGTATGTTCTTGGGTCATAAAAGATGATGATAATGATGATTACTGTATAAGAAGATCATTAGATTTCTTTATATCCATTAGACTTAGTACAGTAGCTTGAATATGTCTTAGGTGGTAAACTAATTTTCTTAATTAATAAACTAAAGTAGGTTTACTGATATTATTCTGAAATAGCAGAAGTTGCAAAATTACTTGAAGCAACTTAGAGTAGTAAAACAAATGATTTGTATCAGATTCTTTTAATATATGGTATATATGGTAGGAGATTTTGTGCAGTTCTTCAGTGGATTTGTGTCTATTGTTATTTTATTTATATAATGAAGAAAAGCCTAGATGAACTGAACATTGCAACTTCCCCCCCCCAACCAATTAGGTACATGGCTTTTAATTTCTTGCATATTAATATTGAGTGGTCAAAATAACAGATTATTTTGGAGTGATTATTATGATTGTAATCAGGGTTGACACTTGTAACACTTCAAACATGTAACCACCAACAGTTCCTTTAAAATGAAAGAGCTCCCAGAACAACACATTTTAATAGTCAGAAGAGTTGTGAATTCACAGCTTTGCACAGCAGGTGTAGCTGCACATCTTTCTACCCTAAATACACATGCTCATCTAATCTGACAGATTAGACAATGGCATAAAAAATCACTGATGTTTAAACAAAGACTTCATCTCCACGGAGGCTAAGCTTGTTGCCCAATCGAATGCCACTAATAACTTTTCCAAGTCAAAAACAATGTATATTTTCTTAATGAAAACCAAACAGAAGCAAGAACAGGGCTTGATGACATTTTAAAAATTTGCTTTCCTGTCTTTTTTTCAATATTTACCTTTGCATCATCCTGTACAAGGGTTTTGTTAATTAGTTGCATGTTGTGTGCATGCCTATAATCAAGACAGCACAGTAATTCAGGGTTCCTTGCATAAGGAGCTTTAAAATCTATCTGGTCAAGGGAGCTATACTTTTTAATTTTTGTATCTGCATCGCAAAATGTGCTGCAGAGAATGTGGGTGTGTATGGAGCAGATTTGAAGGCTGAAGGATGAGATAAAAAAATATCTATTACTTATTCAGAGATCCATTGCAACATTGCATTTCACAATGTTCTTATTTAATGACCTGAATCTAATAATAGAAAACAATTGCATTTATATAAGTCAAGCCTCTTGATTTTTATCAATCCTCCAAACTACCTTCTTCTACCCTTCTAATATTATAAACTCTGGTGCTTTCAAGGACATCATGGAATAAAGTACAGGGAATCAAAGGCTCACTTCTTTATGCCAGCATAAAACAACCATTGCATACAGTACATCCCTGTGATTATTCAAAACAACTGCACATTTAAACAGGAGGAAAAAAAATGGGAAGATTTGCATAATCACAGCTACTTTAACATTTTTAAGATAAAATTCTTTTGAAAGTATAAAAATAGAAAGTCATTTTCCATTAATGTTGTAAATGTGCATTCATCAACCAGGTGACAAACGTACATTTGTTTATTAAAAGGGAGTGAACTAGCCCTTAATGGAGTCTAGAGGGTTATTTAGAGAGAATTGCACTCGTCTCTAACTCAGAAAAAGGAAATAGCAGACCAGGTGCACTGTAGGTCAGTTACAAATGTAACTGTAGAGAGCTATAAATCTCTGGCATTACTCCAGTGGCTATATCGTGCAACAGCCTTCCTATAATTTAAAGATTATGTAAGGTGTATAACAAACATGTTCAATAAAAATATTAAGTTAGAGACAAATCCTATAAATGCTCCAAAGAAACAGCCATTGTCAAGCAGGATCATTGTTTAATCTGCTTCAAATAGGAACTGCTTCTAGTTATATCAACAGTAGGAGGCCGGGTAAAACCCACCAAACAAAACAAAGCTTTCTTCATGAAAACACTTTCATTTTTACTCAGAGGCTGAAGGTGTCCTATCTTGTTTTACTAATGATTAATAAATGTTGGTGTATTGTGTTCCATTGAAAATTCTCTAAGTCACAACCCTTAATTGAAAAATTGCACCAGAGCAAAAACAAAAACAAAAACAAACAATCTCAGTTAACTCTTTTTGGCAGATTCTCTTTTTTTTCTGTTGATGTTAATCCTGAATTTTCTCCTATGCACTATCCAACATTGCAAATGTTTATTCCTTATTGTGAGGCTGATGGTTTTCAGAACCTGGTGAAACTATGAAATTTTGGTGAATCATCACAAAATATGCCACCGCCAACAATTTAACTATAAGTGCAACTATAAAATTAAGGAAAGAACTATTACGTTGCTTTATAGAAACTGGAGCAAACTTTCGAGAAAGCAGTAGCATGGATGTTTTGGTCCATTACTTCTCTTTTGAAATAATTATGAAGAACTTTTAAAAGAAATGGCAACTGAAAAATGATAAATACATTTTAACTAGCATGAAAGATTATAGTGCCACTTTCTTAAATCAACTTTAACATACTATAAGAAGGATAATTGTTTTGAAATGATATTACTCCTGTAGTACATTTCCATAACATCATTACAGGCAATTTAGAGAATTTGAGTTCCAAAGCACTACACATCAATGAATTAAAATGCTATGGGATATGAAAAATAAACCTTGGTCTTTAAACTTATATAAGCTAAATTATTACCACTACTTCCTCTCAATTCTATTCAGACTTTTAAAATCTTGATAGAAATATTTACAGTTCTGAGAAAATGCATTGAGAAAAAGCACCCTTAGAAGTCATCCATGTGCTGGTATCCCAGAAATTATATTATTTTTTAAATAAGGGAATGCTTCCAGTGATAGCAGAACAAAGTAAGATACCATGTGTGAGTTGAATGGTCGTATACATTCATTTAATAATTAAATAAAAATATTACAGAGAATTATTGGGCTGGCTTTTAATTTTCAAAAGACCTTCCATTCTTTAAATGGAAAGGAAACTACCTATGAATTTGAATGAAAATTCATATGGCCGTTGTGTACATTTTTTTAGTTATGCACAACTTTGCGTTCACTTTTCCTAAGTATATGTGTCTGATGTATACTTTTCTATTTCATATATACTGGTTCTTAATATATTCATTTTGTAAATTATTCCAATAATGTCATGTAATGCACTGTAATATCCTTGCAGATTTGAAAAATAGAATTGGTAGCCTCATATTAATAGGAAAACCAAGAATAACAATCTCTCCCATTGTTAGCTAGCTGCATGTTTCTTACTGAGATGGTGAGCCTGCATATGAATTACCCTTCACTGATAACAGGTGCCATCTGTCCCTTACTCATTGGGCACAGATGTACATTATTTTTATCAACATGTGCAGACACCTGGGTTTTGCAAATTACAAAAAATATTCAGTATTTTACCATTCACAAGGGCATGGCTGAACTCCTTGCCTACCTTGTCCATTAGTATAGCATTTGATGACTATGTCATCTCAATACATACCAGCTTACAGGTAGTCCGCAATTTACAACCATCATGTGGAATTACAGTCGTAAGTCATTACAGCCATAAATCAAGGCATCACGTGACTGGATTCAAGGTTCTAACATTTTTTTACAATGGTCATTAAGTGACCGCTGTGGCTGTTAATAAAACACCATGGTCATTAAGTGAATTCATTTTCCCCAATGGGTGTTTTTTTTGCCTGTAACCAGAAGTGAATGCCAGCAAATGGTGAAAATGGTACAACTTGCAGTCATGTGATCACAAGATAATGGAAACAGCCATAAAGGTGACCCAGTTGCCCGGTTCTCAAAAGGCAACCATGTGACTGTGGGGTGTTATGTATGTTTGTGCAGCTGTTGTAATTCTAAAACTGGGTTGTAAGTGGCTCTGGGAGCTCCACTGTAACTTTGAAAAGTCATCAAAATAGTGGTCGTATGTCTAAGATTACCTGTATAGTCTCCCTTCCAAGAAACTTCCAAAACAAAGCCTGAAATTATACTGCTTATTTTTCTGTTTAACTTAGAGATTTGCTCTTTCTGAAAAAAATATACCCTGTTCAAAGGCCAAGTGATTATGTTTGGAATTCAAAGGTGGCATCCTTGGGTAATTCCAAGAGTCGGTATATCCTATGTTCAGCAAAAAGGCATAGAGGTTGATGGGACTACCCACTGATATTGATAATATTTCAACAAACAGAACCTATGTTAAGGTTTCACCAAATCCAAAAGCAGTTGTGAATGTGATAATAACCTTTCTGAAAACTTAACAGGAGGGAAATACATTTAAATCCATTTTACAATGTATCAGACAGTTTAAAAAGAAGTGGAGTTACAATAAGCTCTGACATGTTATAACCTCAGTGCCTTTCAGTTAAGTGCATTTTCCTCATTGTCTTTATGACTCTGAAAACTATTGCTTCACGTTGCTTGTATGCAATGTCCTTTTAGCTGTGTGCACAGATAAGGAAAACAAGAAATGTATTTTGTTTGTTAAAATTATTACATTAAATGCTCATCCTCAGTGCAATTTTCAAATGGGAATTGACCAAGTCTTGTGTGGTAATGTGCAAATTTGCAGGCAATTTGAACTGATTTGGCTCTTCAGAAGGTTAAGGTAGTTTAATGGTCGAAAGCACATTGCTGCACACAGCAAGCTGCAAAAAGTCAAAGGGTTAGAGGATTAGGATTTCATTTCCTTTTAGCCATTGCCATGTCTGTTTCCTGTCCAAACTGTTTCTTGTTCATGTTTAACCCATGCTTTTAAAGCCAAGAATGATCATGAACTTGTGGGCCTTGGGCTTCATTTTAACAAGCCGTCTCTTGCACTTCGATATGTAATTTGTCATAAATGTCATAGGTCAGGAGGTGTTAGAAACTTGCAGCTAGCAGATGGTTGTTAGTTAGCTAGCAGTGGTTTATCTTTTAGAAGATTAAAAGATGCATTGTGGTATTTATTTACTTGAATGTGCAATGTTATACCTCTCTCAAATGCTTTTAAGTTTCTTAGTTGACTTTAGATGGAAATGTGCAGCAGCTGATGACAAGTATTCTATTTGTCCTTACTTGGAGAAAACGCTCCATATGAATCCCATTTCAGTTGTGTATAAGAAGCTGAATTCATTTAATGTTTAGGTCAGTGCAGAGTTGATATGTTTCTTTAATACTTAAATTTGTTTTTATTATGATTATGATTATGTTAATCTTTGGTGAGATTCACAGCCTTTGAGGCTGGTTAATAACTCAGCAGCTCGAGTCCTAACCAAGGACCTAGGAACTGTTAAGGTATCTTCGGAGGATGTAAGCTGTTCCGAGTAGG
>JANHZT010002197.1:52679-65188 GCA_032468215.1 Stegonotus admiraltiensis | reverse complement strand
ATGAAGGCTATTGCTTAACGCATTGTAAGCCGCCCTGAGTCTCCGGAGAAGGGCGGCATATAAATCAAACCAAAAAATATATTAATCTTAACTGTTTCTTGCTCTCTGTGATCATATTCTCCAAATTTTTTCCTCCTTGTATACATTACACAATGAATTTCTCTCATCATGTACTTTGCAGCCATTATTCTTTACGTATTTTTCTCATTCATATGCTCCTTCATTTCATAATTCTTTTTCGTACTTTCTATTACTGTAATTCCACACATTTCTGTGGCACTATTTAACATAATACATTTCACTCTTTCCCAAGCAGCTTCCCCTTTTTCTCTATATTACCACTAATTATCTCAGTCTCCTAACATTAACAATAACTCATGCTTTTAGATTTGTCATCATTATCTTACTATGTGTATTTATTAATAAATTTCCACTTAAGGTATGAATTCAGAATTAATAAACTTTTTTCTGGCTTGATACTCACCAGCTAAAGTTTTCATTCATTCTTCGATCTCCAAACATTCCAGTCACTATATCTGGATTTTCTCATCTATTTGCATTCATCCATTCATATTACATAAAATAATATTTTCTTCTAATTATATTAATTTCTTGATCTTTTGTTATTGCTATTCAAAGGACTATATCATGTAACTCTATGGATTTCTACTTTCATATGTATCTACAACAGTCTATATTACACCAATTCTTATTTTCTAACATATGTTTTGAGTCTTTCATTAATCAATTCCAAAGGGATGGCGCAGAAATAGGAAGCAATATTATTGATTTTCTCTCTCCATTCTTGTA
Organism: Stegonotus admiraltiensis; assembly: GCA_032468215.1. Lineage (NCBI taxonomy): Eukaryota > Metazoa > Chordata > Lepidosauria > Squamata > Colubridae > Stegonotus > Stegonotus admiraltiensis. Next base: position 64,378 of record JANHZT010002197.1, on the reverse strand, counting down.
ATACCATGCATATTCCATACTGCTTTTCACAGCAGCTGAAATATTTCTGAATGGCACTAAACAGGACTTCTCCATGTACAACCAACCAATTGCACTGCAAATATCATAAATCAAATGCTGTCCCAGTGCAGCATTACTTGTATGATTTGTCCCCACTTTTTTGAAGAGGAAAAATTATTTGAAGCTATCCTGGACAGGGATGATCTGTGTATTATTGTTCAGCTATTGGTATATTTATTTTTAGATTACGATCAAACAATCTAGAAGAGTGGGAAAATCTCTACCTTTCTACTTTGTCCAGAAAATTAATTCAGTCATGCAGCATGTGGTTTCTGGGTGCCATAAGACTGCAGTTTGTTATGCAGTTTCAAGTGTCTGCTTCAACATGTTGGGTCATAAACAATCTGAGAATAGAGTATATGACAGATTTCCCACCACATGACAGAGCTGGACAATTGCTAAGATTGTTGGAAGTAGGCCTGTTTTGTGTGCTGTGATTTAAAAAGTGTCATCTTGCAGGTACTTTCTGTCTGTTTTCTGTTCATCTTGAGCATCATGTAGTGCCTACTATAACTACATTCTTTAGGAATCTGTTGCTCATTTGTCTCTTCACTGGGCCTCCTACAAATGGAACAACATTGGGTTTGTTTGTTTTTGTTTTTGTTTTGCTTTTGTATTCTTTTCCCCTTTCCTTTTATATTTATTTAAATATAAATATCCATTTTTATATATTGTATTTTATTTCTGTGTTTTATTGTTGCATTTAAAGTTTTTATTTTCCTCTTAAAATTCTGCCAAAATGTTGAATATATAGACAGACACCCATTCGGTTGCATTTTTCATATGGGAAGGTCCTGCACAACCTTTTCACTGACCCTCAATTAATTAGAAATGTACATCTCACTCAAATTAATAACACCAATTTTGTGAAAGCAGTGATGATCAAGTGGTAACCCTCTGTATAACTCCTTGGGGCCCTAATTTCAAAATCCATCCTGCAGGATTGTATCCCACAGCTGCTGCTCAGGGTAGAAACAAGACTGAAAATGAAGAATGAAGAAATCAAGAAAAAAGAGGAAGAGAAAAAAAAGATGAGAAATTGATAAAAGAAAAGGATATCAGTAAGAGAAATAATAAATAATCCCACCCATTTTTGACCTAGTGACACTTTATGTTTCCTTAAGCCCTACCCGTTGTTGATGTCACTTTATTCCCTCAGATTATTCTAAAAGCAATGTGCCCCTGCTGTAAACAGCAGCTCTTTATCTAAGTGAACTCCCTAAATATTATTCACCTTTGTTCCCATGGCTGTAGCCTAAGTATCGATTGCATCTTCAGTTGGTGAGCTCTGAGAGTAGCAATTCCACCTTGAAATAAAACACTATTAACATGGTTACTGCACTAATGAGTATGCCCTGTGCAAGATGGGCAATTGTAACATGAAAATGAAATCATTGGAGATGATGGAGTGTGCATTTAAATATTATTCAAAGGAATATTATTGACCCATTGGTCTCCTGAGTGGTTGCAGTCTGTCATGTAGATTCTTGCTTAGATTCATATCGATGTACTGTGTGACATGGACTGTTGTTCTATACATATAAAGAGCAATATTCCAAATGATAGCATGTGCTTTGCTCTGCCACACAGAAAGCAAACACTTAAGAACGCAGCAGCTTTGAAATGGAAGGCACAAATCTTGACACCGAATATTGCTCACATTTTGCTTTCAGGAATAAAGCTATTTCTTTATTTATGAGGAAAATGTGAAAAGCACACAAAGCACAAAAACTAGTTAGAATATTGCTCTGCACTGCACCCCACCTACTTTGCAACCTTTTTTTTTAATACAATACTATAAGAAAAATATAACATTTTATCCTGTCCTCTGTGCCATGTTTCCAGAGTGCAGTTTTATAGCTGTGTGAAGAATAAGGGTTATAGGCAACAGAGGTTCCAGTATACCCTGAGTGTAATAAACATCAAAGCAGGGGGGAACCAAATGCTTAGTGAAGTCCTGAAGACATGATAGCATTTTAACCCCTGCTGTAAAATGTCAAGGTATGAAGAGACTGAGTAAAATAGCATTTTGTAACAATATGATAATTAAGAGATTATAACCTGCAATACATATTCCTGTAGACAAAGCAAAAACCTTTCCTTCCTGAAAATTACTCTGAGCATTGATTGTTGGTTGTCACCTATTACATCTGCTTCTGCTCAGAACAAGTGGATTCAGTTTGGCAACCTTGAACTGATCAAAAATACCTAGTTTATTATATTGTACTTTTTACAAACTTCAACTATCTGAGCTCCAAAAGCTTATTTAGAGCAGTACCACCTCCAGTGATTAACCCTTCTCCCCCTTGCTTCAACCTAGGACATAATTAAGCTTCTCCAGTTCCCTCTTAACCTGTTCCTTTGATCTTTGCCGTGATGATATGCAAAGCCCTCACTGTAAGGCCTCACCTCTTCCCATTGGTTTGGATTTTTGATAACTCTGTACTGAGTTCTGAAGAAGAAAAATCTATTGAAGATTTTCTCAAGCTGTGGACAAATCCAGCTCAAAAGATAGTTTTTTAAAAAAAATCCACTATCAGCCAAAGAGTCTTCATTATTTCTCAGGACCCAAAAAGAAAATATCAGTCCAAGAAAATTCCAAAGGTCTGTGACTGACCTTTCTTTGGTTTTAATCACTGAAACTCCCGACAGCTTAATAAGTTGAAGGTGCTGGATCACAGTCAAACTTAATAAGGCCCATAGCAGAGGGTTGGCCAGTCCTGATTGCTCCCATAAGTCTTAGCACATCTGGCCCTCTGTCCTTGGGTGAGAACTGTTTTCCATAACTTGTCTCATGGTCACACCCTGTACATTAGCTGTTTTTATTAACCCACAAATGATAGACTGCTGCATTTTTGTGTGCGTATTGGCAGTTTCCTGCCTTCAACCTGATGACAGAGATGATTGCTCCCTCCCAAACAGAATTACAGGCAGTGTGTTTTCAAACTCTCTCTCTCCTTTTTTAATCCTCTCTAACCCTTATATCACTGTGAGTCATGTGGCTCAGCCTAACCTTCAGCTAAGATATGATTAAACAACTAGACCACAGCTACAGGTTAGAAGAAGTATGATGTTGGAAATGGGAGGGGGGAGAGAAAGGGAATTGCTCATACCCACCCCCTTATTTTTTGAACATCATTCCATTTTCTTAAAAAGAAGGAAGATATTAAAAGTTGAAAAAATATTAGTGTGACATATTTAAGGGTTCTCTACAAGATTAATGACCCCAGAGATCACTAGGTTCTGATTTTGCCCAAGGTTGCCCTGGATGAAAAGCTCCTGCCACCACCCACTGAGCTATAGAGAGCGGTGTGACTCTCTTCTTTGTCCTTGCCTGAATACTTCAAAGCCAGTTCTTCGATGAGAGGTGCAGACCTTGAATATGGCTAGATCAGAGTAGAGGCAGTTTAAAAAAAAGAAGCATCTATTTATTTAAAGAACCTCTCAACATCTAGAATAAATGGTTATTAGATAGAGTAATAGCAAATGATTATAATCTAACAATTCCTCTATAGTCTCCCTCACTCCTCTTTCTCTCACATGTCATCATTGCATTCTAACCTCTGCTGCTAGTCATTCCCTTATTAATTTTCAAGTTAGAATTACACTTGGAAAAAGATCCAACTGGGAAAAAATAGAGACAAATATCCAATAGTTTTTTTAAAAAAAACTGGACATACTTGGGAAAGAGGCATAGAGTTGGAATCCTGGTTAAGACAGTTTCACTGAAAAGAAAGAAAAAGAGAAAATAGGAAGCATAAAATATATCTAAATTTATATATGTTTTTGAATAGAAAAGCAATATAAATCACCATTGAGAAGATTGTTGATAGACTCCTTCAAGACTTTATCTCTCCCATCTTAAGTTCTGGGGGATGTGTGTTAATCATGAAGTCAAATTTGAACTGGATAACCCTTCAAATGAAGAATATCTTCAAATATATGACTGTGATGTCCCGTATAAAATTGATGACCTCATTTCCTTAAGCAAACTTTGACATTTATTGATTTAAAGCAATATCTTCCAGACTCTTTTGCTTTAATTTGTAAACTTTTGACTCATTTTATGCTAAAGTTTTCTGTGTTTGACACTGCAATATTTAATATGAAGTCATTTAAATCAATGAGCCTTGCCTTGAAATGTGGTCTGTTTACAATGCCAGAGTGCTGAATCAAAATGCTATAGGGATTCAACATAAACAGTGGTGATAAAAAAATTAATGAAACATGAATTGCATTGTCACAATATGAATGCCAGCATCTTGACAACATGAATATTTGCAGTCTGATATAAAAGTCACATGGTTTGTCTGTCCTCCATTTCTGTGTAGACACCATTCAAAATTTAATGTCTGTCCATAGTTATTTTTGTTTTTCTGAAGTGAAAGTAATATCTCAGGCATAACCTGTTCTCGGCTTGCTTGGCCACGCCTGTGCTGAACTCGCACCAATAACTTGAAGAATGCTGGAAATGTATTAAATGTGAGTTTATTTTAGCTACAAACCGGCTACAAGGCAAACTGAGCTTTACAAGTTTAAAATCGGCTCTGAGAGCTTCCACCTCTCAACGCCCTTTTTCAAAGCATAGCCACGTCCCCTAATTACACAAGCTCACAGCTGTTCAGTGGCATTAAGCAAACGAGCCGCTCTCTTGTCACTCCCCAACACATCATTTGGCAATGCCCAAATGCCGACCCGGCTCGATCCCTAACACCATCACCACCCGTGCCACCTTCACCACCCATGTACAGCTTGACACCTGTATTTTCTTATAATAAAAAACTATTATTAAAATTTATCAGGTAATTATAAAGCTCACTTCACATAATGGCTTGGTGAAATTCAAGAAAGCCTACATCTTAGGTCTTGACTTTTTGCACTTGTGTTAGGAGCACCAAATTGCTCCCAGGTTCAAAGGATTAGCCATTGACATCACCATTGCCCAGGGGACATCCACTTAGGGTGTCCCCAGCAGAAGCTAGATGTCCCCAGCAGAAGCAAGAGCAAAGGATGGGAGCTTACCCCACCCCACAGCAGCACTCAGATCTCAAATACAGGCTTGCTAACCTCCAACCCAGCATCCTAACCACATGAGCCACTGTTTTCCTCTCAGCCTTCTTATCCTTATTCATGTAGAAAAGATATTTTGAGCAGCTGTTTTACCCTTATTATTGTTAGACCTTTTTTGTCTTAGGTTGCTGGTCACAGGATGTACCATCCAAGTCCTGAGTACACAACAGTATTCTGGACTTCCAAAGAAAAACAAGACATGAGAGTGTACTTTCCTGCAATACACTAGATATTCAGGATCAGTCCTTCCATTAAATCAGATGAACTGGATATATTGAAAGGTAGACTGTGAAGTATAATGGATTGAACCATGTCCCCAATGTTCTGCATTCCTGCCTATATGTAGATGACTGGCTTGTCACTTTGTAATCATTGTGCATGTTTACACATCATGAACAACTCATCCATGTGTGTTACACTTGGGTTTATTATGTGGTACCCTCTTTCCCCCCCTTTTTTTTCATCCTCCAAGTCACTGCAAGGAGAGTGGTAGTCACCATTCTCTTTGGTTCTTGCTGTTTTAGTCCGTCCCCTACCCAGATTGGAGTGATCAAAGTCAACACCCTTTCCATAGCTGCATAATGTCCAAGCTATCAGGGAAATAAACACAGGAGATTAAACCACAAACTGCTGTTTGTATTCCAATCCATTTTTTAGCTTTATCAATAATGCTGACCAGGTATTCTGTCCAGACAATGGTTATCACTGGTTGCATTGCACTGCTTACCAACTGTGCTAGAAAAACCAAACCCTAATCACTTTTCTTTCTTTGACCAACTCTGGGAAAGTGTGGTTTCCATTTGTAGACCTTGTCTTGGAACCACTACTTTGACTTCCCCATAGTACTTGACTCCTTTTTATTCCTCTACCAGTGGACCAATGAGGGATGAAAAAAAAGAACGAACACATTACAAAACACTACAATTTTACTGTCCTTCTGGTTACTTGGTTTAGAAGTGGAAACTGGAAGAATTATTGTCAATTTTACCTCTGAGTCCAATGCTTCACCTTCCAGTAATGAACTTCAGTCAATTCAGCAGTGCAGAATGAAACGGCCATGGAGGGCATCCATTCCAAAGTGATTGGAAAAGAGAGGTCTTTCCCAGTGCAATATACAGTAGCTAGTTGGAGTAGAAGCAGCTGTATTCAACTAAATAAAGCACAGCAGGGACTCACCCAGCATTCCTTGTATGGTTAGAAAACTGTTTTTGAAGTAAAGTAAGAAAAAGCAGAGAGGGGTTGCCTTTGCAGTGGGGTGGGATAGAACAAGGATAGTGTCAGGTGCTTCTTTCTTCAAGAAAGAGCAGGATGTAAGCAGAATGTGCAGATGGGCCCCTCAGACCCAGGAATGAGAATTACTAACTTTTAAGCCAGTAGTTCACACAATGTAAGAGAAGTTATCCAATCAATGGATTTAGTTTAGTGCCCCAAAAACAGGATCTATTTCAGACTAAATCTAATTGCATCTGAATGAATTGGATCACTTTTTTAATCATAGAATTTGCATGACATGCTTACACCTCACCAAAGCAGAGTTTTGTCTGCTCCTTGAGACAGAAGCAACTGTAATTTGTTTTGTCAGCTGTATGGCTGCCCCACATAAAGTGGGAAGGAACATGGGGGACAGGAAGGGAGAAAAGGGATAGGAGCAGAGGTGGGTTTCAGCAGGTTCTGACCAGTTCTGGAGAACCAGTAGCAGAAATTTTGAGTAGTTCAGAGAACTGGTAGTAAAAATTCTGACTGGCCCCCATCTACTCTCTGCCTCCCAAGTCCCAGCTGATCAGGAGGAAATGGGGATTTTGCAGTATCCTTCTCCTAGAGTGGGGTGGGAATGGGGATTTTATAGTATCCTTCCCCTACCACACCAAGCCACACCCATAGAACCGGTACTAAAAATTTTGAAACCCGCCACTAGAAGGTACCATGGGCAGATCTGGAAACTCACTTCAATTCATCTATCATTATGAATGATATAGCTGGGAAGTTTTCCTTCACCAACTCTTGTTTTTTTTACTACACACTTAATTTTAGGTTATCTCTAAGGCATTGCTCTTTCAGGAGAAAGTTTAATTGCCATTATTTTTTAGAGGAACAGGCCATAATATTTTCTTTCGAATTCCTGCAGCATTTGGGAGTGGCAAGAATGATAGTCTATATCAGATTCTGAGAAATCATGCCAATAACTCCAAGCCTTGAAAGAAATCCCTTATTAAGTCAACTTGCATGTATTAGGTGATACAACATGTTATACAGAGGCAGTACTGGACACATGTGATGCTGCTAATTATAAATATATCCATTTTTTTCTTGCCAAAAATGGTTAAACATATCTCAGCATTAATCATTTCACCATTATTTAATATCTTTTTACAAAATGGAAACATGTAAGACGAATGTCCACCCACTTAATTCATTTGCAATCCAATATTCTTCTTAGTGCCAAAATATTTTTGATACCTTATACAAGCAAAACACATTGCCCCTTTTGTTGTTTCTAAGGTTTGAATGAATACTTGCATACGTGCATTAAGCATGTTGTTGTATTGCCATACCTATTTCTTTTAGTCTTTAATTACAATTGGTAAAAACCTTCACTGGTGTTTTCCTATTCTCACCCTGATTTTGGCAACGCAATCTGCAGAGGCTTTCAGAACTACAAAAATGAGATTCACATATAGGTGGCCCATGGGCACATTCCTGTTCAAGGTTAACTAGTGGTTTTATTTATTTATAAATTTTTATGCCTCCTGTATCAATGATACAGCAACTTAACCTCGATCAAGGGTTTTGCCTTTTACAACTTTCAATTGTTTTAAGTACATGTCATTTTCTGAGGCAGTGAGGAAGACATCATGCTATTTTCCTTGGTTGATAAGGACATGTTCTCCTTTTCCTATGCACCTTTTACTCTTAATTATTGCCAGAGCAATGCACACTTCCAGAATTCTGATTGGAGAGAATACCCTCTCTACTTCATTCCTATAATTCCACAAACTCAGATGATCTGAATACACCAGCAGTATCAAAACTTGCTGCTGGTATGACTCTCCTATACTAAGACCATATAACTTGACACAGTAACCAGTGGCACCCATAACAAATAGCAATTACATCAAAATAATGAAACATGGATTCTCATTTAGTAAGGAGCCCAATTATGTAATGCCACCAATGATCCAGTTGTATCATTTGTTTTCTAACATCAATGATGCATATGTCACCATTGCCCCTTGTTCCCCTGACTGCAAAACAGGTAATAGAAATGGGAGGGGAAAGAAATAGATTCAGATTAGAATCCTTGCAAAAATGTGCTGTCCAAAGGGACTATTTATCCATTAGATATTCACATTGGAGCCTATTTTCCATATATTCACCACAGTGCAAAATAACAGATTGAGGGAGAACAAGTTTCACTGAGAAAATTGTTAGTTACAATAAACAGGGGGCATGTTCTTGGTTTACAGTACCCTGTTACAATAACTGCACATATTCTGTGAGATGCTACACATTGAAATCTAATGCACCTTAATTCAGGGTTAATAATAGCATAGAGTGGTTATTTGGGGGCCAATTATTAACTCATGCCTTCCTTAGGACTATTAGCACTACTGTCAGTGAAAGTAGTCCAAGGATCTTAACTTTTCAGAGAAGCCAGCACCGTCAATATCACTGAATCAGTGTGCAAAGATGAAAATATCAATCCCAAAACTATTTCCAGCAAAACTGTGTTCATGTTTTCCATCTCTGTGTGCAATGGAATGAAGTTAGAGTCCTCCTTTATTTTGAACCTTTCAATGCTCACACCATGCCACATAACTTCATTAATCAACTTGCTGTACCTGCTTCAGGAGATATTACTAGCTGATGATGAACAACTGTTTGCATAGTTGAAAACTACTTGGAAGCCAAAGAAAGCATATGCTAATCAGCTCTCTTAATCCTGTGTGCAGCATTGTTTAATTTAGCGTAAGTTCTAAAACCCTGTGTCCTCCCCACTCTTTTCCTCTATTCTTAGCAGCTGCTAGATGAATAGTTGTAGTCCAGGGAGTTGGTCTGAAAGATATTCCCCTATGCAGCTGTAGATAAAAGGCAGGTTTTAGCAGCTGTAGGACAAAGAAATGGAATTGTTTTTAAATCCAGGGCTTTTTGCCACAAGAGAACTTTTGCTCTGTCCCAAGGTCTGAAGCAATCTTTTTTTATTTTATTTTTTGTTAGTCCCTTTGCATTGATTGCTGTATTTGTGTATAGGTATCCAACACCCCCTTGCTCTACTCTTTGTAAGGTGGTCTAAAGAACTGCTGATTGAACTCAATTGCAAGAGATGCAATATTTTGAACAGTCTTCTAAGTGATGATAAAGACAATGAGATATTTTCTTGTTCTCTTGGATGACTTTCAGCAGTTATGAGGAGCCCTTGGAAACCCACTCACCCAAAGGCCAGAAAAAGCACTGGAAGAGCTATTTTGGTAGCTCTCCTAAGAGTGCAGTCTTTCTAATTCTTGGAATGTCTTAGAAGTTTGAAACATTGGCTGAAAATGCAGGATAGGGTCAGGATATCAAAAATATTCTACAGTAAACGTCCAGGCCACTTACTATCATACGGGCCTTTTTCCATAGATGAAATTAATCAAGGGAATAAGATCATCCTCATAAGTATAGGAATAACTTCCCAAGGAATTGTCTTTTTAAAGGACGGTTATTAAATGCTTCTACTTTTGTGAGCTGTAACATCAGTATAGTGAATGCTTATTGGGATGCAAATCTTATTAACAATTGGCAAAATTATTTTGTCTTATTTATGTAATTCAATATCTTGCCCTGCCATATCTTACATGTTGTTGGTTAGGAGCTATCCACAATTTGTTATAAGATGGGATTGCTATATAAATGGTTTAAATAAATAAATCTGACCATAGGTAATGCAACTAAACTAGACCAAGAAGGAAATAACCAGCTAGATGACTTTGGGTCAGTTCAGCTCACCTCACAGGATGGTTGTTGTGGGGAAAGAGGAGGTGGAAGGAGTATTAGCTTTGTTCACCACCTTGAATTATTTATAAAAAATAAAGTGGGATACAAATAAAATAAATGCAAGCCTACTGGCTTTATAAATTTTCAGTATAGAAAATAAGCAGTTAATATCTCTACATAATCTACAGTAACTTCTAGCAATGCTAACATCTAGTAATAAAATTAATTTCCCTTTTAATTAACTCCAAGGTTAACATCAAACCAACAATGAAGTAAACAATACCCCAATCAAGAAACTGCCAAAGAAGCAAACCGCTCAACCAAAGAATCTCTAAGACCACCCCCACCAACGCTGACAGGCAAGCCTCTAGAATATAAACTGACAGCAAACTGCACTACTTTCTGATGATGTTACCTAGTTTGGGTAATAAAACATTAGCAATAAAACAAACAAGCTCAGAGAGCATCAAGAACCCCTGATTTCAACCCTGAGCTAGAAATATTCTCCTCTATTGGTTATTTCCCTTTTCCTTCATGAAAAAAAAATTGAGCATATGACAATATAAAAACTTTATCTTACTAAATACAATAAACTTTGGAGGCAGATTAAAATATTTCAGCTGTTATATACAGTGAGTATTTGAATTTGTTACAATTAATGTGATCATTAAAGTAGCCACATCCATTTTCTAGATTCATACCTAAAAAGTCAAATGGCTTAATGAGTGGCAGATAAGTGTTATATTAGATTGAATCCTAAGTTATTAAAAAATATATAATTTTGCCCAGTTGCCAAGCACCCAAAATGTGATCATGTAACTAGTAGAAGTAGCTCAAGAGAGGTCCATCATCATTATCAATCTATATCTTAGACATAAAGCCAGTGAAGTTTGCGCCAATCACTTTCTCTCAGGCCTGGAAAGCAGGCAATAGAAAACCATTTCTAAAACCTTGCCCAGGAAACTGCAGGAACTAGTCCAGGCAATTGCAGAATTGCAAAAATATGACTTCAGCAACAGAGTGGTCAATGCCTGGAATATACTACCTGACTGTGGTTTCATCCCAAAATCCCCAAAATTTTAACCTAAGACTGTTTACTGTTGATGTCTGTAAGGGGCGTGCATAAGAGCACCAGTGTGCCTACTGTCCGTGTTCTAATATTTCCCCTATTTGTATCTATTTTATGTATTAAATTCATGCTTATACATATATATATATTACCTAATACATTCTTGACAAATAAATAAGATAAATAAATAAACAAGTCTGACTCAAAGACATATGCAAAAAAGAAAAAATGGAATAGCATAAGTGAATACAATAATAGATTCCCACCTTTGAAATAAAATTTTATTTTTATTTTATTTTTCTATTTTGTCGAGTACATATTAGATAATACATATAAGTATAAGCATGAATTAAATACATAAAATGAATACAATTAACAGAAACATTAGAACAGGAATAGTAGGCATGCTGTTGCTCTTATGCACACCCCTTACAGACCTCTTAGGAATGGGATGAGGTCAACAGTAGACAGTCTTAGGTTAAAGTTTTGGGGGTTTTGGGATGAGACCACAGAGTCTGGTAGTGCATTC
>JANHZT010002197.1:0-11165 GCA_032468215.1 Stegonotus admiraltiensis | reverse complement strand
ATATACAGAAGTATGAAGGCTATTGCTTAATGCATTGTAAGCCACCCTGAGTCTCCAGAGAAGGGCGGCATATAAATAAAATTTAAAAAAAACAACTTCTTGAATTATCTCTCTTTCTCTCTTTTTTTATTAATCAAATTGAGGTAACACCCACCCCCTCCTCTCTCTCTCCTTAGAATGAATCCAGGTGATATTGGCAAACATCAAGGGGAAGAGTGTTGCAGCAGGTCCAAGCCAAATACATTGGATGTTCAACAATTCTATTAATGATATTTGCATACCGAAAGACTACAAGTTCAACAAGGAATACAAATTCAAAGTAGCTTAAAACAATTTTTTTCTTTTAAGATAAGAATGCCAGCATCTAAGAAGCCTTAAGTACGAACAATATAAATAAGTTCCACTGACTTCTTTTTTTAAAAAAAATATAGAACGTACAATAACTGAGATATGTGACACTTAATTGCCTAGATTAGATAGGAAAAGGAAATTAAAGCTAGAAAACTGAACTGTCTAAAATGCTAACATGCAGAGAAGAAAATGGATAACAGGAAAGGAACTGACCCAACATAAACAGCCTCAAAGGATTTTGTTGGCAGAATGTCAGATTTAAAATTGGAGGAGGATAGAAATGTGAATTGTTTAAATGTAAACAGTTGTTTAAATAAAAAAAGGACTAAATGCCTTTTCAAGTATGCACTCCTCAGACTTATTACTGAAGAAATCAAGTGGAGAGTGCTGGAGAAAAATATATTTCCATTATATCCATTGTTTGCTGCTCATTCTCCATTTGTAGATAGATGAGAAAATCCTTATTCAACCTAAAAGCCAGCCACATATTGACATATCTACCTTTGCTACAATACACAGCAGCAAAATCCCAGGCACATCTGTTCAGAAGTCCCACTGGTTTTTAGAAGATTTTTGTCTCAGATTATAGATCAGTGATGGTTAACCTTTTTGCCATCGCGTGCCAGTAGGGGGAAGGGGGGGTCCATGCACATGCCCACACCCATAATTCTATGTGCTCTGCCCCTGCACATGCACACACGACACCCTGCCCCTGCTCCCCCCACTTCTGGCACATGATGGCCCGGTAGGCCCATTTTTCTCTCTCACCTGGCTCCAGACCCTCTATGGGGAAGGCGAAAATGGCCTTTGCCCCCCCCCCGAGGCCCTCCAGAGGCCAGAAACAGCCTGTTTGCCAACTTCCGGTGAGACCGGAAGTTGGCAAACAGGCCATTTTCAGCCTTCCCCAGACTCCTAGAAAGGCTCTGGAGCCAGGTGAGAGAAAAACAGGCCTTCCCCACCATCCCCCCAGGCCTTCTCCCCCCCCACCCTCCTAAGGCCCTCCGGAGTCAGGAAACAACCTGTTTCCTTACTTCTGTTTCCCATAAGGTCCGATAATCAGCTGGCTGGCGCCGGAGCTGAGCTTGCATGCCAACTGATATGGCTATGCATGCCATCTGTGGCACACGTGCCATAAGTTCGCCATCATGGTTATAGATAGTCCTTCACTTAGAACAGTTCATTTAGATTCTGTTCAAAGTTATAACAGCATTGAAAAAAGTGACTTATGACACTTTTTTAGGTCACAAAATAGCTATATCTCTAGTAGGCTATTCCCTTGTCTGAAAGACAAGGGAATAGCCATCTTGTTCAAATTGTAATCATTGACTTTGAAAGGATACTACGTTTGCTTGCTTCCTTTTCTAATCACTTTTGTAAATTGATTGTTAACTGCTTTTAAGCTATTATGAACCCTTGGATCAAGAAGCGTTATAGTACTAGGTGAGTTCCTTCAATCCTTAGAAAAGAATGAATTTAACTACAACTTTAAAACTTTTCTTTAAAATAATTGGAATAAATAGCAAAAGGGTGATTAAGTTTTTGATTTTAGAAAGTTACAAACAGACTAAGGGTCCTGATAATGGAAATTGTAATGAATAATTCTAGTGGGGACATGCTTTTGTTTTAAATTTTTCAAAAAAGAAATGAATAAAAATTGGACACTAAAGGAAATTAAGGTCAATGTGCAATTACAGAATGAAGCAAAATATTTTAACATTTGAATACAGTGAACAATATTTCTGATAAATGGAGGATAACCAGAGGTTAATTTTAATAGTGTCTGCCTTTATACATTCTGTTCAAATGATGTTATGGAAGGGTGACAAATTCTACCTCAAAAGATAGAGGCTGGGTTGAAAGTGGATCTAAAATGACATGGAAAAAGATGTGGCACTGGACATACAAATGAAATCAGATGGTGTCTTTATAATTAAAAGGGTATACAAATAACAAACCAAGAGAGTGACCCAAATAATTTTCCCATATTGGATTTAAAATTGGATTTGTTAAAGTTTTGGAGCACTTTTTGAGAAAGGATAAAGAAAAAATGGAAATATATCAATTTGATGGAGCTAAAGATCAAGATTATTAGAAGTAAAAGAAGAAATGTAAAGTTGTCTTATTGGATTAAGGTTAAGATAGATATGTTTTTATCTCTGGTACTCTTTAATGGACTTTTTCTGACACCAGACCGAAATGAGGAAGCTGTACTGATTTGTTCATAGATAGGAAATGGGATATGGCAAGAAATAATTTGTTATGTTTTAAGAGAAAGTGATAAGCATCTAAAATTGTTTATTTTATTCTTTATTTTTATTTTTGTTTCTTTTCTATTTTGCTTTCTATTTTTTCTTTTCTGTAATTTCTATTTTTTTCTTTTTTAAAAATTTGTAATAGTTTTTACTGTGGTAACTGTAATCTTTAATAAAATCACTATACAAAAGAAAGATTTCAATCAGTGGGATCTCTTGGGAGGAGTCAGAATAACAAAACCACTGCCATAGTGTCATAATGCAAGCCTTGCCTCTTTTGTATGTGCATTGTGAGCCATGGTGGTGCAGTGTTTAGAATGCAATATTGCAGGGTAACTCACTGTTCACTGCCAGGAGTTTGATTCTGACTGGCTCAAGATTGACTCAGCCTTCCATCCTTCCAAGGTTGGTAAAATGAGAATCCAGATTGTTGGAGGCAATATGCTCAGAAAACTGCTTACACAGTGCTATAAAGCACTGTGAAGCAGTGTATAAGTCTATTGCTATCATAAACGTGTAAGGGAGCAAATCTCAGAGCATAATGTCACACTTTCATCACTCTCAAAAGCAGTAGGTGCTGCCTATGTCAATGATTTCAATGAAGATTTTTTGCAAATGTATAGTTTGTTAGTTTACTCGCTGTAAATGGAATGGAATCGTTACATATTTATAAAATGATAATATCACAAATTTCCTCTCAGAAAATTACAGAATTATATAATTTAATAAGGCGGAAAAATGATCCAAAATCATCAAATCTAACTCTTGTTCCATGTGGGATACATTGGGTACAATTGCAGATGCCTGCTAAGCCTTTGCTTAAAACTTCCTGCAAATGAATTCTCATTTTTTCAAAAAAAAAATCTATAGTGCTATTTATATATGTATCAATTGTCCTTTTCATCTCTTTTCAAAAGTATGCTGGCCATCCATTTCTCCTGTCCTTGAAATACTGATAGGTGTTAATATCTATTAAGAATAGGTTTCTTATGATTCCTTAAAAAAATCTCTTACAGCTTAATCTGAGAGTTAATCAAACATGAAATTAACTAGGGTCATTAATGTATGATATTAATGCATTCCAAACTGTCATTGGAAGTTGACCCAATTGCATACCAGCTGGAAAGGAGTGGACAATGTCTCCCTTTAAAAACCAAAAGGAAGGCAAGCTAGAGCAGGTTTGTGAAGCCTCTGTCTCAGAGGTCACAGAGCACACGCTTTATATGCAGTTGCCCAGTAAGTGCTCTATAAACCATCTCTTCCTGGCAGCCTTTTTTTAGAGCCATGATTTTTAAAATAGGGTAATTAGACAGATGGTAGCCCCCGATAGGTGGATTGTGATTTTGGCAGGCTCATTTTATTGAATAAGGAATCAAACTGGGTTCCATGTGCTCTAAATTTCATGTTTTATTCTATACAGCAAAATCATGAAATCTTAGTGCCACAGTTTAAAGGTGCTTCCTTTTGAAGTGTACTGTTTTGCAAGAGGTGGCAATCAACATAGAACAACAAAACAGGGGAGGCTTTTATGCTTTTTGCTATATATAGTCATATATATTTACAACACTGGTTGTACCACTGTTTACGTGGTGCCAGGTTTCCTCCTAAATTTTCTCCCAGAGACACTCTCCTCTGACTCTCCTGCTTCTCTCCATCTCATTTTCATCTGAGTACCAATGGGGCAGCGGAACAGGCTAATTCTATGATAGAACAATACTTCAGGTGCTATGTCAACTACCAGCAAACTAATTGGGCAGACCTGTTGCCTTTGGTTGAGGTGGCATACAATAATGCAGTGCACGGTTATTAATTCCATGACACTCATTCCCTAAATTCTGGACTTGACAAGAGAGACACTGAAAAGAAAGGAATGGGCTGAACACTGACTGCTTCTCCACTGGAGCCAGAACTTTTCTCAGGGCCTTCTGCCCATTTCTTCTCCAGAAACCAGGGTTTCAGCAATAACCAACACAGCCCTCCTTCCCCTCTGGGATTTTGGGAGAAGATGCTACCAGTAGCCATCCAGTTCCCTCTTTCCTATTTATGGCCTTAGGTGAAGGTATCTCTGTGGTTCTTAGAGGGAAACTACCTGTTTCCTGTTCCTTCTCAATGAAGAATCACCAACTGCTTTGCACGTTCACATAACTTTATTCTCCATTTTTTTCTCTAGCTATTCCATTTCACACAGTGTTTTTCTCTCCTCTCCTTCTCTAATTTTTAGCCCGATTGACTGCATAGCCCCCAGCAAATGAGGAGGTAGATCACCTGCTAGGATTCTGGTCCTGAACAACAGGCTGGACCAATGACACTGGTGTCTCTGCATGTCTCCAGACCAGTCAAGGTTAACAGCCAAATCAACTCATCAATCTTATCAACAGCAAAGCTGCCCTTCAAGGCCAGAACTGAGCTTCATTTCTCCATTTTTCACTCCATTTGCTGACTCACATCAACAGAACTGCAGACATGTAGGGCAACTTAAAAAGATATACCAGAAAACTGTTGTTACATTAGCTTGACATTCCCTTTATAATGAAGAGCTGACTTAATAATATACAAGGCTTCCTTCACTTCTGAGATTCCATAAATAATAATTTTAAGTTCCAAGAAGATGTTCAATACTCAATTCTGCATTCTCTAAACATACTAAAACTAAATAAAAATGCAGTAATAATAGAATGAAGAAAAGGTGATTATGTGTAGCTTGATTAATGTTTGTGGAGGATTGCTGCTTAAAAAGCACTTATTAATGACAACCTGTGAGCCAACAAACTCTTATACTTTACGCTCATGTTACCATTTTTGCAGTCCCACCACACTGCTGACTCTTATTTAGTTAATAATGAACTGCTGTTCAAAGACTTTTTTTCCACAAGCTAACTTGTGCATATAATGTTTGTTTCTTACTTGAGGAACTTTGCATTTGCTCTATTACATTTCTTTCTACTAATTTTCACCCTTTTCCCTAAAATTTCAAAACTGTTTTGAATTTTATTTTTATATCCTAGATTATTAGCAACCAATTTTGTGCCACCTGCAAATATTGCAAGCATTCCTGCCACCGCTTCATTCAAATCATTTAACAAAAATACTGAAACATGCAAGAGCCAGGATTGCAACTTGTGGCACTTAGTGCCCCCTTCAAGTTTGATGAATGGGCACTTTTGAAGATGATATTTAAGATCATTGAGTATGGAATTAACTGTGATGGCATCCAAGTTATAATTAACTATCTGGCTAATCACACAATCTTTGGGTAATATTATTAACTGTTTTGCTGAAATCAATGTGCAATCTCATAAAATTCTAAGAAAACACCCTGATTCAAAAGAAAGAGAAGGAGATAAGACTTGTTAATTAATTAATTTAACTTTTTTACTTATTTATTTGTATGATACCGTTATTATTTTTACAAACTAATATGCTAATTATAATTAATAATAATGTTAATAATAATGTACTTGACATATATTTTATTTCTAGCAAATATTACATTATTTTCAAGGTTCTCACAGATCAGACTTTTGTGGTTAAGTATGAAATCCTTCCAGAGGTCAGTACCAGACTGACTGACCTCTCGTTTCATGATCCTATTTTTCTCCCTTTCTGAAATTAGCGCCAACAATTGCATTCTCTAGCTGTTTTTGATTCCTCAAAGATAATGACGTTTCAGCCAGACCATCAGTAACTTCCTTCAGTGCCAAAAGTGCAATTCCTCTGGTCTGGAGATTTAAATTACTGTATATAGATACTCCTTGCTAATGCTGCTTTCATTCCATGATCCTAGTATTTAAACTTTTGTTAGAAAAACAAATTTAAACAAACTTGATTCTCAGTTAATTATCACTCTGTTATTGAATATGATGCTGGGTGAAACCACAATAGTTTGAACAATGCTCATTTTTTGGATGCAGTTCAGTCTGAATGATGTATAACAAGAGTGTCAAACTCAATTTCATTGAGGACCACATCAGAGTTATGTTTGAGCTTGGAGGGACGTGTGGGGGGCATGACCAAGGTGACCTGGCCAGTTCGACATCACTCATGTCATGGGCATAGGTGGTGGCCTGAGCACTCTGCCAGTGAAAATGGGCTTCCAAGCTCAGTTTTCATCTGCGATGGCCTCCTGCAACCCTCTGCCAGCGAAAACCTCCCGAGCTCCATTTTCAGAGGCACCATGGGCCAGTCCTTCAGGACAGCACTGCAGGTCAGATCTAAGCACTCTGTGGGATGAATCCAGCCCCTGCACCTTGACTTGACCTGATGTATAATATAAATTGATGGGTAAGTCTGATTCTGGTTTTTTGCACTATTAACCATGTAAAACTGCCAGGTTTCCCAGTGGAATAGGTTTGAGATGGCACTCTGTAGTAGTGGTTCCTGCAGGGTTTTTTGGAGAAATTTGTCCTTATTAAACTCTAGTCCATGGACATGGACATCAAAGGAGCCTCAGGCTTTTTTTCATGTTGTTATGCGGAGATTTTTCCTAAAGTACCATGTGCATATAAACTACAGGCAGTTCTCGACTTACAACAGTTCATTTAGTGACCATTCAAAGTTACAAATGTGACTGAAACATGTGACTTATGACCATTTTTCACACTTATGACCATTGCAGCATGCCCATGATCATCTGATCAAAATTCAGACACTAGGCAACTGGTTCATATTTGTGGCCTTTGCTGTGTCCTGGAGTCATGTGATCCCCTTTTGTCAATGTTCCTAGTAATATACCCATTGTAGACAGAACTCCGAGGCAGGTTGATTCCTCAAAGAATAGCTTTATTAGAAGATATCATCTTAGCACAAGTGGTGGAAAGCCAATTCTAAATGTTCCCGTGCTTTCCACCACATTAAAAAGTAAAGGTTTCCTGTTTTCTCAAAACAATAAATCACATTGTCCAATCTGGATACTAGGTGGTTGCCTGGTTACTTACTTTAGTCAATTAGATAGTTAAGTTTGTATTGTTTGATGCTACAACTTTGCTTACTTTAGTCAATTAGATAGTTAAGTTTACATTGTTTTAAGATATGCCTTTGTTTAAATCAGTTAATTTGTTAGTTAGTAGTGGAATTTTATAATTCCAGGCGGGGAGTGTGCTGACTAGACGGATATTTAGTTTAGATTGGGAACATATCTCCTTAAGAGATTGATCTCTGGGAAACATAGCCTTTATGTCATGTGGTCACTGGGAAATGTAGTCCATGACATGTGACCACATCTGTGTGTCTGATTGGCCATTGTGGCTCTCTGCCTGGGTGTAGAACAAAGCCCCAGCCATTACGAATTGCCACGGAGGAGGGAAACATGGTTTCTGAACAGGGGGACAAATCTACCATCCTTTTACGCTAGGAAATGAGACAGATTCTGAATTTACGGATGAATCTCACCTTGACTGTAAGTCTTTGTTTGAGGATACCCAAATATAAACTTGATCTGTATGAAAACCTGTTTGCTAGAGTTTAACTGCCTGTTCCCAGTGGAGCTAGATACCTGGGAACAGTACAGTATCTCCTCCTCTTCTGGCCAGCCAGCCTTTGGAATGTCCCTGACTCATCAGAAAGCTATGCTGCTTTGACTACAAAACCACATCTACCTCTACCCCACTTCAGCTCCAAGCTGTGTCAACCTGAAGCCATGTGGAGAGAAACCCCCATTGGAAACACACACACACACACCAGAAAAGGAAACGCCCGCAGCCAGGTCAGCTTCAAACTTGACAGTGACCTTCTGACAAGCAAAGTCAATGGGGAATCCAGATTCACTTAACAACCACATTAGTAACTTATCAACCACAGTGATTCACTTAACAACTGTGGCAAGAAATGTTGTAAAATGGGGCAAAACTCACTTAACAACTGTCTCACTTAACAACAGAAATTTTGGTTCCCGATTGTGGTCGTAACTCCACATATACTTTGCTTACCTGTATCAGGTAACTTGGGAATAGATGTGGACAAATTGAATTTTAAATCAGATCAGATGAAAGTGCTATAGGAAAGTGTTAAGGCAAAGTTATTTATTATGGAAGTGAAGAGAAACTGCACTCTCCTTAAAGAAGCACATATACAGTTTGGTGGTCTTCCAGGACTCAGAATTATTTATGGATATAAGGGATGATGTTGTTTTCAGGACAGTTTCAATCCTATGTAGAAATTGCAGTTATTGGTGGACTACTGAGACACATTCTTCATGGTTTTAAAACTGGCTGATAATGCTTGTATTGCTTGCTATACACAGCAAGATCATTCCCTATTGGATTTAGAAATGGTCCTCCAAGATCTGAAGCAGAGATATTTTTCATCAGTGTTGACACCTGATCCTGTTTTAACTCAAGGTGCAAGGGATTGAACCTGGACCTTCTGTGTTCAACCTTTGAGCTATGATCCTTCTAATATATTTGCTGTGAGCACAGCAGGCCAGAGGTCTAAGTAATAAATGCAAACAGGGTGATTTTGTTTTAATTTCCATTTGCCTTTGTTTCCTGTTTGGCCCTTTCCAAGAATTAAGAGAAAAAGACTGTAATTTTTTCAGTTTTTATAGAGAACCTTGTGCAATTGAACTCAGTATGATGCTCAAGGCTGCCAAAAGCTTCTGTAATGAAGGCAACAAATAAAGGAGTAACTTTGTGGCATTTGCATTTAAATTAACATATATACATTTAGATATGTGGGTAAATTTCCTCATATTTCTTTCTAACTTACAAGTGAGGGAAACTTTTTGCAGAAAGGACAAACTGTGCACACTCTAGAGCTAATTTTTGTACCTTATGAAACCCCTTATGTATTATAAATTGTGCTTTTGAGACAGGCTTTAATATAAATGTACAGGTGACTGAAAAGAAAATTAAATAAAACCAAAGCTATAGAAAAAAATATAGTAGTCCGAGTGTTTAGAAGATGAGAGAATAGCTTCCAATATGTTATAATATCTTTTTTATTTTTGTGGAATCTGAAAATTATACAATATATACATTTTTACTGAGTTCTATCAATGACTTTTCTCATAATATATTGGTTCCCAACTCCAGCAATTCTGTTCACAGTGCTGCATTTTAATCATTAACTATACTAGTCAAGAAATATATTTTCTTTTTTTGAAAAGAATAAGATTTTTTTTTCAATCAAGGAATATTTCACACTCCCTTTCTCATTTCCATACTCTTTCTCCCATCTTCATAAATGAATAATTAAACAGTTAGAAAGAGCATAGTATAATAGAACTTTAGTAATTTGTTAGATCTACCTGATTTAGATTGCAAACATCAGGATGAACATTTGATGGCAGCAATTGCCTTTATCTTTACTGCATTTAGAGGTGATTCAAATGTATGCAAACCTGATCTGGTAGCTGTAAATTTGTTTTAATAATTCCCAAGCAGTGCTATCAAGAAATGGACACATTTTAAACTGAGATGTTTGCCATAGAAGACTTAGGCAAGGAAATGGACACATTGTAGGAACACTGGGTGAGACAGAACATATATTGTAATGCTATCATTCTAGAATTTAAAGAAAAACTACGGTAATTGTTGTGTACTTCGAAAATGTGGAATTTAATGAGCTCGTAGCAGTGTTAAATAGGATCCAGTACAAAAGAAGGTAGAAAAAAAGTACCACAACATAGACGTGTGTTCCTTAAAAAAAGATACTGAAAGCATAATTACAAAGAGTTCCAATAAAGAAAAAAAATGAAGGAGAACAAAAGTAGCAAATGTGCCTGCACAAAAATTTCAGGGTCTGTCTGAATTGAAGAAAATATGCATACAAGGAGTGCAATAGGGCTGTCAGCAAGGAAAAATACATATATGAAGTCTGGGCAGGTCACCAAGGAAGAGTATATATGTGTACTTATGTGTGTCAACATGGGATCATAAACCAAAGAAAAATATGCAGTAGAACAAGGATACTAAGAACAAGAAGAAGAGTTCTTTATATATGTTCCAAAAAGTTTGGCCTCTAAACAGTGGTGAATGTGCTTCACTAGGCAATTGTGAGTAGCAGGAAGAAGCTTCAGATTGAAACATGATCAAGAAATATCTATTTACTTTGAATCTGATTCTCCAGAAATAGACGGAGTGATCTGTAAAATGAATCTTCTGATAATTTGACCAAATAATTATGCATTACTTTGATCGATCATGGAGAACTGAGAAAAGGAAAATCAAGGAGGATAAAAACTATCACTGTCTTCAAAAAGATGGAAAAAGAAGTTGCTATTGACATTTCAGTCTGATATTAATACCTGTAAAAGGCTGAATAACCATCTCTGGAAAGCACTATGAAACAATGTGAATATTAACAAAAGTGAGCACGAAGTTGTCTTGCTAAACTAAACTTATCACATTTATGTGACTGAATAATTTCCTTGCAAGATTGTGAAAATTATGTAAATGTCATATATCTTGATTTCAGCATTTGAAATCAAAGTATCTCAAGACTTACTAAACTAGTTAATAATAATAATAACAACAACAACAACAACAAGAATAATAATAATAATAATAATAATAATAATAATAATAATAATAATAATTTTATTTATATACCGCCCTTCTCCCAAAG
>JANHZT010002196.1:115887-128575 GCA_032468215.1 Stegonotus admiraltiensis | reverse complement strand
CCAACAACCAGTTTGCCAAACTGCTCAGAAAGTTAACAAGCGGTTCTCCCGAAGTGGTGCGAACTGGCTGAATCCCACCACTGGGCGGGGTGGGCATGGCCAACTTGGTATTACTCGTGTCAGGGGCACTAAATACTTGCTCCAGGCTTTGCTTGGAGAAATCTCCTGTCAACTTGCTGAGCCAGAGCCAGAGAAACTTCTGACAGTAGTCTCTCCTCAGGTGTTAAGATGCACGTAACCAGATCCACACGTGAGTTGAATACTTTATTTGGCCAATTATGATTAGACACACATGGAATTTGTTTCTCCAATACAGAAACTCTCAGTGTACATGCAAAGCAACAGAATAGTAATAATACCAATAAAAGGGAGGAGTAAAGAAGATCATAATAAGTAGGATAAATAATGATACTACAGCCACACTACATGGGTAAGTATACATAGACATTAGTCAGCACTGTGAGAATTAGGAGTTCAGCAAAGTGATGGTATAGGGGAAAAACTGTCCCTGTGTCTAGTTGTTTTGGCATATAATGCCCTATAGCGCTATCCCAAGGGAAGGAGTTGAAACTGTTTATGTCCAAGATGTGAGGGGGCTGCAGAGTCCTCCTTCCGACCCACGGAATATGCAGGTTTTCTACAGAAGGTTGACTACTTTATTGTATTCTACATATAATACAAGAAACTCCCCAGACTCCTTGCCCTTCCCTGGGAACAAACAGATAAAGTTCCATGGAATTTAACGGGAAGTAGCACTAGGTCTCTTGTGGCAGCGCAATGACTCTAGGCAACCTCCCCACTTGATCCCTCCTTCTTTCCTGGATGGTAGTTTCCCAACACCCAGGAGCATTCCCTTTCACTTTCACTTTGCTGGGATAAGGCAAAGCTGGGTTATCGTGGTAGAACGGGGAGCAAGTTCAGGCGGGGTTCTGACCTTGTATACACTCTTGTTTATGGAAAAAACAAAAAAACAAAGAATGAGAAAGTTGCCATCTCATATATTTTCCAGTGATGAAACAATTTAGTGTTCTATTTTGTAACTTCATTAAAACATTAGAAACTATGCCAAAAGAGGCACAAGCTCTTGGGAAAACATTCAATAATTATCTTTAAGAGATGGGAAAAGGCTACAATTGTTCCTTCTTGGACTCTCCCTCAAAGCAAACTTTGATGCCATGTATTCTCAATTACCCAATTAAAAAAATCTTGATATCTGCCCAATTCTTGGATTATTATTCTAAATAGGAACAACGGAAAACCAATATATCAACAGCTTTAACCCATGTAATTAAAATTTCCACAGTACAACATATACACCATTAGCTCATCAAGCAAACAAATACGTCTGATCAAAATTCAATTTCTACTAAAGGGATCAATAACACAATCATTCATTGCATTCATTGCTATGAAAGTAAGGGAGGGGACAGAGAAACGACCAACCTTTCATTGTCTGCCATAGTTAGCCACTGCAGTATGGTTAATATTCTGCGCTCATAAGGGATCACGCTAAATCAAAACAGAAAGAAAAAGCATGAAACCTCAGCTAGATTATTAGTTTTTTATGGACTTACACAGTTCGTCATTAACATCAGGTGTTCCATTGATGAAGGTCTCTTTTTGAAGCCACATTTACCTCAGAAATGTCTGCCTATTACAACCCAGCATAGCTGAATTGTTTCCTCAACACCAAATCTCAGAAATCATGGTTACTAAATGCTCAGCTTAAAAAGATGCCTTGCTTTTCTTCAGAAAATTAAATGAGGAGGAATGTCCATAGTCCCTGCTAGTTGGCAAACGTTCTTCTCTACTGTCTGAAGTTTGATGGGATTATTAAAGTGTCATGTTGAAAAAAAGAATAGGATTTTTGTTTTAAGTGGGAGTCCCACTTAACGACCGGCATGATTTACCAACATAATTTTGGACGTTTAGTTTAGTTTAGTTTAGTTTAGTTTATTTAGATTTATACACCACCCTTCTCCCGAAGGACTCAGGGCGGTGAACAGCCAAAGATAAAACACATACAATATAAAATTGAAAAAACAATTTAAAACATATTAAATAATTGGAATAAAAAAGTTTTGAGGGCACGGCAAAAAGTGCGTAAATCCAGGATCCTCCGTATCTCTGGGGAAAGCTCGTTCCAAAGGGCAGGTGCCCCCACAGAGAAGGCTCTCCCCCTGGGGGCCGCCAGTCGACACTGTTTGACTGACAGCACCCTGAGGACCCTCTCTGTGGGAGTGTACTGGCCGGTGGGAGGCTACCGATGGCAGAAGGCGGTCTTGTAGATACCCGATGTAAGTCGTAAATTGGGGACTACTGTATTCATGTCTTCCTTTTATTTATGTCTTCCTATCAGTTTCTTGACCACTAATGCTGGATGACATTGGTTGATACAGCAGAGTATGTTAGATTAGGTACAGTGACAAAGTACTTGTAAGTGAAGGCTAGGTAATACCTTTACAACCGTAAGACACACGTAACATTTTCATGATGGTATGTTACACTTTTACAAACATGTAGAAAAACAAGCTATTTCACTCCAACCACCACTGCAGATCTCTGATTCTCATCCCTGGGTCAACTGATTCCTGAAAGAATGCTCAATTAAGCATTGCAGAAAAACATCATGTAGGTATTAGGTATTAAGAAGTAACAAAAGGAGCACATTCTAAATATAATTTAATCTCTTCTAAAGATGCAAGAAAAGAGTGGGAAATGTGCTGAAAAAGCCATAAACAGGTAAGCCAAGGAAATCTATTTCAACTTTGAGAATTAAGCCCTATTCATGTAAGAACATTTGGTTCCAAATACCTGCCTTTAGGATTGTAGCTTTGTTACTAAAACCCTTTTATGTATGAATTTTCACTATCTAAAAATCAACACTTACTTTGACCAAAAGAATGTTCCAGCTTTCACTCCTTGCTTAGCAGCAGTAATCCATATCTAATGAGGAAAATATAATCAGATTACAATGGCTCAAAATGTCTGTGTTATAAGGACAAACTTTCCTACAATAAAAACGTTTTTAAAAACCAACCAAAATATTGATTTTGACGACCGCCCCTAAGAATTTAAGCATTTGGATCTGAGACTTATGTAGCATTGATCAAATTCCTAGAGGGGTTTAGAACAAGTAGTTCCGATGAGAAATAGAACATAAAGCCCAAGAATAAAGCTACATAAAATATATAAAAAGAAGTTTAAGCAGTCTCAAGTTATTCTCAATCTGAGAGGATTCTCTTAGTAAGAGGTACTAAGTAAGGATCCTTACTGAAAAGACCTGATTGAATAGAAAAATAATAACAACACAATGGCTACAGAAATAGCTTGAGTAAGGCTATCTAAAGTAGCTATCCATAATTATGGATAGGATAATTATGTCTCTCTAAACAATATTTAACAACTGATAGAGATGCATATCGCTCATTATATGAAGGGATTCTTTTGGTTGGTAGTAATCTGTTGATCTTTCCAAGTGAGCTCTTTTCCTCTAGGTGTACCTGTTCATATACACTGGAGAAATGTCTTTTATGGATAAATAAAAACACACACCAGTGGTAGGATTCAGCCAGTTCGGGCCAGTTCAGGTGAACTTGGCCCCTCCCCTTCTCACCCCCCCTTCCAGAAGTCCCCACGTGTCCCATTTTGGCTCCCAGGTAAGTCCAGGGAGGCTTCCTAGGTCCAAAATGGGGCACGGGGTGGCAGCACCCCTCCTGCGCCCCGTTTTTACTCCCAGGAAGCTTCAGGGAGGCCTGCTAGGCCCAAAACAGGAAGCGGGAGGGTGGCGCCCCCCCGCAGCCCATTTGTGCTCCCAGGGGGGTGCAGGAGGCCGAGTGCTGCCTGTCACACCCCCTGTTCACGCCCAGCAAGCCACGCCCACACAACCACTTACTGAATTAACTACTGACTGAAATGAATTGCATGTAAAAGAGTGAAAGCAACTACCTATGAGATTTAACCATAATGGACCAAAGTCAAATAAAACTGATACTTACTGGTTGACCTCCCCACCATCGGTGATTGAATTTCTCTCTTCCTCGAAGGTTAAAAATAGCATCAAACACAGGGTCATACATTGAATTTCCAATTATTCCATGAGATTCAGGGTATAGTCCCTTTGAGCAAAAATAAATCAGTTAATCAGATCAGATCAGATCACATTTTATTACCTAGAATTCATAACATCTATTTTATATTATTGCTGTCTTCATTTTGTGACTAAACTTGCTACTGAAGCTTTCATTTACAAGATAATTCTGTTCTGCTCCTTGAGCTTTGGTTGTTTTCTTGCAGGCATTACATTACCAAACTAGGTAACATCATCAGTGCTGCTAGACATGAAAACCAGCAAGTTCAGAAAGCACCAAGGACCCCACAGTTCAATCTTGAGCTACATTCTCTTCTAAAGATCATTCTGACAAAATTCCCCAAGACTATACCCTCCAGATTTGGGATTTCAGATCCATAATCGGCAGCCAGCATGAATAGGATGGAGCTGAAGATACATTATACTTGGGGGTACCACTATGGAGCAAGTTTAAGCCACAAGTCTGGCTTGTATTTCAATGATTAGAGTTTGTCTTTTCTCAACTCTTCTCAACTCTTCCTAGATTACATAATTGGTTATTTCACTGCCCCATGAATACAAATGGCCATCCTCAAATTAATAAGCTGTTTTCCTCCAGTTCAAAAGAGGAAAAATGGTAATATATTCAAGAGTCTTAATGTCCCAGCCATGCTAATACTTAAGAAGTATTTTTAAATATATGTTTTATGTATGCGTGGAGAAAAAGAAAACTTACAGTTGCCAGAGTGTATAAATTTGGGAAGGTTTTGGTTGGATAGACAGGTCTCATGTAGGGGGCATGGGTTCCACAGGACCCTGAAAACAACATGGGACACTGAATGCAGACATATATTTGGACACACTATAAAGCTGAATGTATTACATTTGCTTTGAACAGAGGAAGGCTTTTATGGCATTCCTCACCAAGATGTTAACAGCACATTGAACTGTTGACAAATTCAATTTTATGTATGCCGCTTGCTTTGAACCACACAACACAAAGTATGACATTTTTCACAAGAACTAAACAAGACCATGCAAAAATTTGAGCTATAGTTGGATTGTTTATATATACATATACACATACATATACATATATGTACAACTATCTATATCTATCTATCTATCTATCTATCTAGGTATCTATCTATCTATCTATCTATCTATCTATCTATCTATCTATCTATCATCTATCTGTGTCTGTGTTCCTTGGAATTTGCTCTGAAAAAAATATAGAATTTTATCTATTAGTTTACTTCTCAGTAAACACCTCTCAGGGAAAGTGTTTTTTTCTAAAAGAAACTAAATTTTCATCCTATGCTAAATTTATATCCTATGCTAACCTGATGTGTATGCAAAATAGTACATTTCTTCCATTCAATTGGTCACACAGACAGACAGCCATTTAGATTGGATTTGGCATTTTATTCACCTATCAAGTCCTTGCCAAGGAGCTGGGATAGGCAGTTATATCAAGGCTTGATGGTGTTAAAGATATTGTCACAGAATGTAAGCTGTTCCAAGTAAAGCTGCCTTTTGCAATTGACTGTTTTTGTCAATTTGTTGGTGGTGCTGAAGTGATGCTGCAGATGTTTAAGGATTACACCCCAGACTTCCATCACTATGGGTTCTATGTTTGGGGGTTTTTTTTGCCATAGTCTTTCCATTTCTACTTGCAGGTCTTTGTATTTTGTGAGGATGATGATGATGATGATGATTTCTGTTTCCATCCAAACACTAATGGAGCCCTAACCCTTTTTATTGTATGAGTTCAGACAAAGTTGGCCAACCCAAACCAGCAGAAGTCATGGCCAGACAAGAGCTTCACCATTCTGAGATATATTGTTCAAGCATTCTCACTTACTTAGCTTCTCAATATTGCGCATCACTTTTTCACCTTTCTTCATGTACGATGCACGGAAGCCATCCACAGAGAAAATGATCAGCGGAGGGTGACGAAAACTGAAGAATAAAGATAATGTAGTAAACCGGTAGAACAGACTGCAGTAAGAGCATGCAAGAGAGAACAAATGCAATATCCAATTTAGCAAAAGTTTTTAAAAGGTTCCTAGGTATTTTCATCTGGGATACAGATGCTATTCACATCCCCGAGAAAAAAGTAAAATACTTATGGACAATCTAAATCAATTATTCCATCGTTTAGGGCAGTTTTTTCTCATCTCATTCAAGGAGTGTTTTACTACATAACCTCCAGCTATTTCTTTCTCTGGCTATTTTTGTTTTTGATATTGTTTGAATTTACTTCTTTGTTACTTTTGTCTGTTTTCTATTTGTTTATGTTGTACACTGCCCAAAAAGTTGGGGAAGATACAGGCACTATAAAATAAGCAAAACAAATGAAAAATTCAGGTAGGCTAACTTGAAAATTATAGATGGTCAGATCTTAGACTATATTAGATCTTATTAGAAGCAGATTAGAAAGGGCCGTTTTGGAATAATGATGAAATAAAAATGCATAAAATTCCTGAAATAAGAGAGAGATACTTGATAAATGTCTTTTCAAAGCTCAATATTTTTTCAAAGAGATTTTTTACAGCATCGCCAGTAAAATTTTCATTTGAACCTGCATTTATTCTGACGTTTTGTTATTTAATCTTGGAAACTACTGTTAACATTTGCAGTGCCAATAAATCACAAAGATGAATGCTTGATGCAGCATTTAAAAAAAGACTTGAAAATATTTTGTTAAAAATGCATACAAAAACATGGACTCAATTAGAATCAGTAACCATATAATCATTTCCATTTCTTGATCTGTCTGTCTAAATAATTTCCAGTTAGTTCTGCTGTAATTGGTATTAATCTTAATAATGTGAGATTACTAGGAGAGAGTAAGGATTTAAAGTGGAACTACCGCAAACTTAATGGATGGCATTTTAATGGTTCTGCTTTCAAACTGTATTGAAGAATATGACCGAAATAGACGGGATATTTTTCTAAGGAGCACACAGAAGAAATTTTCCATTGTGCAGCCGTGTTGCATTGTTCATGTAATTTAATGGGGAGTCCAATGATTCTTTTCATTTGCAACACACCTGGGCTTGCTTACCATTTCTTTCCTTCCATTTATCTTCTCACATGCACATATATGAGTGCACACTTAAGGAGGGAAAAACAAAATACCTCTACTTTTTGATAATAGCAATGGGAGCTCTCTATCTGAAAAAGAATTTTGAGCTTAATTTTATATTTATATCCCATCCCATTACTGAAGCATTTCGGGTACCCACCAATTCTACAAGAGCATTTTCAACCTTGCTTGGAGAATTTAGAATTTAGAACCAAACAATTTTGCAATGGTCAATGAGCTGCAAATAACAGACTACCGTCTTTAACTAGATTGAGGTTGCAAAATGTTCGTCCTTGACTTACAACCCCAATCGAGCCCAAAATTTCCATTGCTAAGCAAGACAGTTGTTATGAGAGTTGTGACTTAGCATGACTATGTTTGCCACCGTTGTTAAGCAAATCACAGCAGTGGTTAAGTGAATCGTGCGCTTGTTAAACGAACCTGGCTTCCCCCATTGACTTTGCTTGTTGGAAGTCAGCTTGTTACAAATGGTGATCAGGTGACTTCAGGACATTGCAACCGTCATAAATACATGCCAGTTGCCAAGTGACTCAATTTTGATCATGTGACCATGGGGATGCTACAGCCGTTGTAATGTGAAAATTGGTCATAAGTCACTTTTTTCAGTGATGTTGTAACTTCAAACAGTCATTGAACAAATGGTTGTAAGTCAACAAATGGTAAGTCAACTAGCTAGTTGTATTTGGTCCTGGACACACAAGTCCTATGGTCTTGCTTCTTATTGAGTTGGACATCAATTTTGGAAGGATATAAATATATTTAATTTAGGAGTGGTGCGGTGGCCTAGAGGTGTAGCTCTCACCTCTCAATCAGGAGGCTGTGATCCTAGGGAGAGGCAGATATTTCTCTCTCTGAGCACTCTGAGGATATATCTGCTAAACAAAACTCCACACTGGCAACAGGAAGGGAATCTGGCCATTAAAACACTTTGTTAGCTCCATTCACTTGCTCAGACTCCACCCTGCAAGGGATTATGGGGTCGTTAAATGAAGATGGTGATGAGAAATGTATTTAACTTCATGCTGATTTCTGTGGATCAGGCAATTCCAATGTTAAAGAAGCCACACCACACACAACTAATTTGGCAACCAGGGGAAGCCAAAACAGATTTTAAAAAAAATTTCAAGAAGAACTTACCCTGCTGGACATACTGGAGTCCGAATATCCTCACAATCATCCATGACCCAGGGAGTGTCTCCTAAAAGAAAACCCATGTAATGTGAAGTTGGGTTAGGTTTCAACTAAGTCCTATCCTGTGCATTATGATTGCCAAGATTTAGTTTCGTTAAAAAAAAGTTTTTTTATTAGTTCAAAATTAAAAACATTGGACATAGATATGACATCACTGGTCCCAAGCATCCTCCAACACTTTAAGTTAATACATAATATACTAATGATAATATAATAATATATTCCTTACACCTTATTTAAACCTAGTATAATAATAGTCATTTATACCTAGATTTATTCTCAAGCAAAGAGACATTGGATTGCAACAGCAGGACTACTCTGCATTCCCTATATTGGCTCAAATCCCAATGTGGTATCTGGAGGTGACCATGTACATACCAGCAAATGTTTTGCTACAAGTTTCCTCCCTACCTAATTTTTAAAGTTTATTTTCATTTAAAAAAAAAAATAATAATTGGAAATAAGCCTGCTGAAGAGTCAAGCGCCAGTTTCAAATCAAGCTGGCATTTCTAGTGATGCTTCTGGATTCCAAAAAGTTGCAGTCTGATGGATAATGTCAGGCAAAAAAGAATCAAGACCACACATTAAGTTCCAGTTAAGATGATTTATTGCTCGTGCCTATACACTCAAATATCTAGTTGGTGCTAAATAAGAGTTAATGGAATGCAAACGGCATTGGACATAGACCGTTTTTGGGAACATGATGATTCCAGGCTGATTACTCTCTTGAGTCTGCCCCCCGGGCTCACCTGTCCTTCTCCTATAGTTATTTTGCTTTCTGGTAGAAGGCTGGCTTCTGGCCGGCCACAGCCGTCACAACCATTTTCTTTTGAGAAGTACCACAACATGATTTTATAAATCCAAAGTTGCCCTTAAGTCCCCCCCAAATTTGGAAACTATGCAGATATGTCTAGAAGGAAGGCACGTTGTATTTGCTAAGCATTCTGTTGGCTTGTGAGGTACTCAGATCCTATGAATTGTAATTTAGTTTATCTGCAAGTCAGCTTCAACAAATCATGAGGTAAATTTTTTTTTGACTTAGTGAGATATGTGAGCTGAGCTTCTCTCTAATGTATGCTCACTCTAATATTGCTCTCGGGGCCAAGCTTCAACTTCAAGTAATCTGAGCTGTTTAAAAAATAGGTAATTTGTGAACATGGTCTACAGGCATAATCCATATTTTTCGGAGTATAAGATGCACTTTCCCCCCCCAAGAGGGTGAAAATTTGGGTGTGTCTTATACTCTGAATATAATCCTGCCCACCTGCCGGTCCCCACCCTTCACCAAAGCACATTGCCGCCAATCACTGCCTCCACGCATCACATTTTTGCCTCTGCGCATCACATTTTAGGCCTCTGCATGCCCTGTGTTTGGCCTCTGCGTGTCGCATTTTTGGGCAGCGACTGGTGGCAATGTGCTTTGGCGATCCCCGCGGCCTTGAATGCCTCTCAAATGGAGTGTTTGGAGGCTGGCAATGCGAGGCAACCCGGAACAGCTGCTGCCTTGTCTTACTGCTTCCGCGTTTCGCCTGCTTTACTCACTAGAGCTCCTTCCAACAATCAGCTGTGTTTTTGAAGCTGCTAATCAGCCCCAACGCGCCCCAACGCACCCCAACGCGCGTGCTCACAACCAGTGAACTAATATGCTGAAGTTGACCAGGCTAAGGACACTAGCCAGATGAATACCTGGTAGGCAGAGGCAGAATTTCCCCCCCCCCCTATTTTCCTCCCCAAAAACTAAGGTACCTCTTATACTCCGGAGCGTCTTATACTCCGAAAAATACGGTATGTATCATATGCATTTGCACTATTAATGCCACTCTGAAGCAAATTCCGGAAGCAAAATAGCTGTCCTGATGTCCCCCTCATCCTTGCCTTTTAATGCTACAGCTTCCAATACCTTGCCTGAAGAGAACAGTGTTGCAAGATGCAAACTTGGCCCTTGATGACGTCAATTACGGAAAATAAAATCCTCAACCTCCCTCCACTTAATAGCAAGCACAAATGCAAAACAAACTCCCAAAGTTAATATTACCAGTGGAAACAACTTTTGAAGGGGTAGCTTATGTTTGTTGGTTGCAGCAAGGACAGAGAAAGCCTTGTGACACTTACAGACTGACAGATTTGTTATGACACAAGCTGTCGTGGACCAGATTTTATGGAGCCACAGCCATGTTTTGTTTTGAGCAACAGAAGTCCATTTTTGCATTGATAGAGGACGCAGAACAGAAATCTGAATTAGTGGGGTTAGGAAAAAGGCACCTTTCTGGATTCAAGTAAGAGACAAAAATAGATGCATTTACAACCTTTTTTTTTAAAGAGATAAAGTTCAAAAGATATTCAGTAGTAGAACATTGACTATTTCAAAATGAAAGAGCTTGGCTTGCAGAACAAGCAACTAAAATGGTCAGGCAATGTTCAAAGAGTAACGTTTGAAGAGTTTTCCATGCGGCCCTTGAATAGGAGAAACAAGTGAAGAGATAACACATATTTTCCTCTGGAATAATGTATTACTTTTATGAAGAGCCAGTTTGGTCCATTGGTTAAAGTGCTGGGTTAGGAAAAGTTCTAATCCAAGTTTGTACATGGAAACCAATAGGGTGGACAGTAGGGTGATTCGGGGCCAGTCGCTTTCTCTTGGCCCCAGACATTTCTGAAAATGTTGCCATGAAAATTACATGGAGCCACTCACTTTCCTTTGGGTTAGGGCTAAATTATGGAATCCTTCCTCTATTCCCGTGATGGCGAATATATGGCATGCGTGCCACAGGTGGCAAGTAGCGCCCTCTCTGTGGGCATGCAAGCTGTCACCCCAGTTCAGCTCTGCCATGCATGTGCCTCCTGCCAGCCAGCTGGTCATTGAGTCTCTGCCACACATATGCAGGGGTGTGTGTGTGTATGCGGGGGGGGCACGCATGCTTGCGGGGGTGCACTTACATGTACGGGGGGCCATGCATGTGTGCAGGGGGGCATGCATACATATGGTGGGCCATGCACACATGCAGAGGGCAGCACACACATGCGGGGGGCGGGGCACATGCGGGGCGCACGCATGCATGGGGTGTGTACGGGGTCGCAAGCGTGGGGCACATGCAGGGGGTGCACATGCAGGGGTGGGGTACATGCATAGGGGCCGTGCACGCATTGCATTTTGGGGGTTCACGTGCACACGCTTTGGGCACTCAGTCCGGAAAAGGTTAGCCATCACTGCTCTACTCCATCCATTTCCCAGCAAAGACCCTTAGCAAAAAACTTAACCAAGATTGAGGAAGTTAACCCATAAATAGCAATAGAAAAGCTATTTTGGTGGCAAAAAATCCGATACTACAGATTCCTTGGGGCAGTGCGATGGCTCAGTGGTTAAGATGCTGGGCTTTTCAGCTAGAAAGCTGATAGCCCAGGTTTGACACCTGTGCGTTATGTAAAGGGGTGAACTCCCATCCTCACCCCAGCTCCAGCCAACCTAGCTGTTCAAAAGCATGCAAATGCGAGTAGATGAATAGGTACCACTTAAATGGGGAGGAAACAGCACTCTGTGACATCATGCTGGCCACATGACTGCAGAAACGTCTTTGGACAGTGCTAGCTCAACAGCTCTTGAAACGGAGATGAGCAACACTCCCTATAGATGGCAACAACTAGCAGAGTAAAATCCACAGGGACTCCTTAAGAAGTTGGCATCTTTTTACTGCATTCGCACTGCCATGCACTAATTAAGAATTGTTATGGTTATCACATTACAGGTTTTATCAGGGATTTTTCTGATTTGTCTCCTTTTGCACAACGGCGGGGATGATCATCCTTGCCAAACTAGTAGCTACAACACTTCAAAAACACTTCTTGATATATAGGAAGAAAAAAAAATGGAAAGAAATACCTTTGCAAACCACTTGATAGTTACTACAGCAGTCTCCTCTTGCTAAACAGTCTTCTGAACAGTGGCAGGCATGATCTTCATTCCTGGTCTCTCCACAGCGCTCCTTGGTACATTCCCAACCACCGGCTGGTGTCATCGCAAGGGCAGAAATGTTTTAAAAACAAAGCAGCATATTTTGAGGCAACCGAATGGCATTATAATCACTCAGTATCATCCGATACATTCCCTGAAGTCTGTTGTGAACATTCTAAAAGGGCAGCGCAGAAGAAAACGGCAGATCTACCAAGTTTACTTTCTTAGAATATCTGCTTAATGATCATAGCATCGAAATACATCACCCTTTCCTCACAACTATAGATAAATACCGTATTTTTTGGAGTATAAGACGCACCTTAGTTTTTGGGGAGGAAAATAAGAAAAAAGCTGATTGGCAGGTGGA